>OY720453.1:58022039-58102039 GCA_963082715.1 Harpalus rubripes
GTGCCCGTGAGGTGACGCCTGGTAAGCGCCCGCACGTTGCCAATATTTCATTACCGATATCTGTGTACAAAACATATTGGCACACCCAGCAACATGTAATAAGCCGTGATGTTATATTTATTTTATTTTATTTATCTTTGTAATAGAACTCATTAAAGTTTAACTCAAAATACAATCAAAAAAATTCGTCATTCATTACAACAAATTTAGATATTTTTCGTGTCAATTCCTTTGGATACAACTGTCCACGTCAAACAACATCGACATCGACTAATAATTTAAACCTCCCCTTTTTAAGTACTGGCCGTTTCATTATTTTCCTTGATTCACTCAATTAATTCGCGTTGTGCTGTTTAAAGTCACGGCTCGTTTGCGCGGTTAAGAACGGACACAGCGCAGGGCGGCAGTCACTGGCGTCGGCGTCACTGTGCACCCCTTTCGAAGGGTTGCGACTTGCGACGCTGAATTCAACCCTGCTTAAAAAAATAACATAAATCTTTCATGGGATTGTCTTTGTTATTTCAAAAAGCGCAGGAATCGTAAATGAAGGGATTTTTTTTAGTGGCGCGCAATTTGACGAATTTAGTGAGCGTTCAATGAAATAATATTTCTTGAAAAGACTATTTCAATTTTTCCAACAATAAAAATATTGTTGATTGCTGATGATAATAAGAAAGCAAATAGTTTGAAATTATACCTACAAGAAATATATTTTTTTAATTATTAAGAATAAAATTCGACTATTTATTTAAATTTGTTAAGTTTTATTAGAATTCGAGAAAAATGGCAATAAAATCCTAGTGGTGTAGTGAACAACGTAGTCAATTCACGACAAACGGGTGCCGGGTTCGAATCGCGGGTAAGGTATGATTGTTTGTGTATGTCCATTTCATAATTTCATTCTCACCAATGACATTTAAAATGGATGAAAATATGCAATATATGTAGAACCCTCATCAAATCACCACTTATACAGGTGTCCAGATATTGAAGGCCACCATTGGGATCTCGGAAACTAAATAAAAGAAAAAAAATAAGCATTTTTTTGAAGCAAAAATCAAATATGGGTTCCATTTAAAAAATTTATGTTTATGTTTTATCTCGAAAATTTACCGACAGAAATAGCAATTTGTGTATTAAACGCGCAAGTCGAGCGTCAAGAACCTCTCAGTCGACAATGTTCATTTGCGCTCGAAAGACCCACAAGATTTTTTCTGCAATCGGCACCATACAAAATAATAAAATGTACACTTTGTATATACAGTACTACTCAATAGTTTTGCAGTGAAGATATAGGCACGTTTTCAAATGTGACTTCAAGATATTGTTTTGGCTTTCGTTTTTTACAAAAAATTAAATCCGATTTTGCAATGAATATTATAAGTTTTTGTATAATTTATTTGTTTCAAGTACATTAAACTAATGAACTGGAAAAGTGGATCTCCATCTCACGCCAAAGTTTTGTAGGTGGCAGCACAACTGTTCACACAATTTATTTTATATTTAATTTTTATTTATCGTTATTTTCCATTCTTCTTGAGCTATTGCTTCAATCTAATCTAAGCATTTTATACTTTCTTTTTTGTAAATAAATGCCCAATTTTATTTTTACAGCAGTGCGGCATTTTTTTGGTTATGTAATATATCGACAGAGCAGTTATGTCAGATTGACTTGTGAAGGTGATAAATGTGTAACTACAGTGTCAATAGTGCTATTAGTTGCTGACTAAACGTTTCTATTAAGAATGTAGACAAGTGACATTTCTCAACATTGTTTAGTTAGAAATTTGGACAGCGAGCGTTTTTTCTACTTTGTCGCGCATGAGCGGCAAAGTGACATTTTGCGTTGACAAAAGAGAGCGCAAATGGCTACTTTGTATATAGACTATAGAAAAAATTATTTTCCTACGCCGTTGGGTAGACAATAAAAATATGTAACTTTTTTATTTGAAACATTTTTCTAGATTACTCATAGTTTAGTTTAGAAGTAATTTCAAAATGAAAAATCAACCAAATTCAGTTTTCCGCCATTTTCTAGTAACGTATGTCAAAACAGAAGCACACTTAAAATTGTCCTCCAAAAGCGCACCATATTTCCCATTTAACCGAAGTTGTATCTCTTATAGTTTCCGAAATCCCATTGGTACCCTTCGAGATCCGGACAGCCTGTATATGTTACGGTACAAGTAATTATTTGCTTTATATTAATTAATTCATTTTATTTATGAAATTTTCACAGCATTTCATTATAATTGGAGGTGGTAACACTGCGGGGCGCCACTGGTCCTGCGTGATTCCATTGCGTGACGTCACGCAGGCAATTGCACGAGCTTGTTACTGGATAGATCAGTTGCCAAAGACAATCGTAAACATTCAGTTGTTAGGTAAATAAGGTTGCTACTTTTAAAGTACTGCAAACGAGCTAACTTGAATAAGATTTATGTTTCTACGGCGCATAAATCAAATAACAAATTGAATTATTTCAATTATGGATATGTTAGGATGAAATCTTTGTGTGTAGTGGCATTTTATTATCATTGTTGTGTTTTGCTTTAAGCATCTGAGAACTAATTTTAGAAGTCATTTATTGTTATGTAGATTGTAAACAGAATATTATTATTACCTGCTCCGTTTTCCATCATTTCATACCATCACTTCTAAACTATGTGCCGGATTATGTTATCGCTATTTATTTTAATTTTTAAATTATGGAACTAATTTATTATATAATTTACATGTACATATTTGGTGACATTTGTGGCAGAATTTTTTTGTCTTTCTATTGATACCTACTACAACCATTGTTGTCAATCAAAACGGGAGCGGGAGGCAACAGCCTGCAAAAAAACTATATACAATGTTAATATGTATATTGTACACCTTTAATAATAATATTAATAATAAAAACACCCGGTATATAAATCATTTCATATCTAAATAAGTCGGTATATATATATATATATATATATATATATATATATATATATATATATATATATATATATATATATATATATATATATATATATATATATATATTTAATGAGGACCTTCCTTTAAAACGTATTCACTTAGACGCACAAACAGCATTTAATTCCGAAGCAAGTAACCATTAACTTGTTTCTCGTTTTAGTTTCATCAGCCGTACATGGCAGCTGTCATTTCGTAAAGATGAGTAAACCTATTTTGGCATAAATGTTAATATTAATTTAAATAGATAGGTACCTAAGTTTCATAATGTTAAATTATTTCAATAATAAAATATTCTCTCACATGAGTGATTAATGTTGTACATTGGTTATTTTCAAATAAACATAGTAACAAGTATATTATGAATCGGTGTTGGATAAAATAAAATTTATAGTTATCTACATTGCTTATAATTACGTACTGACATTCTCATAAATTATTTAACTACCCTTGCGTTTTCAAATATGGTCACATTTACGATCATTTTGTTGAATAAATGAAAAAAATTTAAATAAAATAAATAATGCTGATGACATGTTTGTACCGTTCGGGCGGTTACCAGGCGTCACACCACTGGCACTCATTGCTGGCGTGGAGAGTGCATCACAAGGGTCAATTATGTGCAATTTAAAATTCGAAATATTTGGCGTCAGTCGGGAATAAACCTAGTTCCCCAAATTCGCGGCCAAACACTCAGGCGCGCGGCCACGAGACCCATAAAATAAAAATTTAGTACTTATTATAATTATTACTAATTAATCAACCATTTTAATATTGACAAAGGATTATAAAGACTATTGAAGTGCATTGCCGGTTAAAGTTGCCAAATCATGGCATGCACCGCACATTATCCTAGGTTGAGCGCACAGTGTAACGCACTGGCTCCAGACAACGGCATCGGCACCGAGCCGAGTGAAAGCTACAGCCTCAACCACGGCTGCTGAACGACAGACGCATTATCTCGCGAAACTGTTAATTGAAATCATTTCCACGTGGCTACGCCGACCACGTCTCACACGGTACGGTTGCAACCAGATAGTGCATAATAATGGAAACCATCTATTCATTACTAGACGGTCGCTTATACAGAATGGTATTATTTGTAGTGTATAATGTTAACGTATGTACAATCAATATGAAAAAGGAAATAATACAAATAAATGTAAAGACGTCCATCAGTAGAGCAAAATAGTAATTTGTAAAATATCTTATTGTTCTTATACCTGGTACGGCGGTGTTGTTGTCGGGTAGAGCTCACCAATAGAAAAGAAAAATGTTGTTCTTAATTGTTCTTTATTTTCTTCTACCTTCTTTCTATGTACACTTAATAGGCATAATCCGGACAGTCGATTTTCCTCCATTTTAGGCCTAAGCCAATTCTTCACTCTTCTTGGAGTAGAGAAAGAATGCTCTCTTGAACATTTTGTTGGTGGCATTGTCAAAAACTTTAGAAAGCAATTTTCATAACGGGAAAAAATCACATTCTTCTGAAATTAGTTTTGCAAAATCCATATTTTCTGCTACTTCTTTTCTCTTCCAAATGTGCACCCACGTTAAATATTCCACTTCCAAATTTTCGATGCCATACTTCTCTGAGATTTTCTTCACGGTATCTGGATCCACAGCATGCTTCTTGATATAAACCGTGTGTAAACGAGATATAGAAAACGCAACACTAGTATGTTGGGAAAACGTAATTCCAAAAATATCAGAGAGTCCAAAGTCCAAGTAAGGGTTGAAAATGATTATTCTAAAATATTCTTTTGCCATCTTTGCTACAACGTTTCAATATCAAATTCCGCAGCTAAATCTACGCTGCTTTTAAAAATTCTTACAAAAAATCCTTCCTAATTTTCCCTTTCTTCCTTAAATGATGATATTAAATCTTCAGTATGTTTTTGTATACCCATTGCTACCTGAAGGTGACGGAAGGTAATAAATATATACAATGCGTAATTGATGATTTCATTTTTTTGTTCTATTCCCACAACAATTGTTTTTACATCAAATTTTAAAAATTTATAATTAAATAACTATATAATAAATAAGACAATAAAACAGAATCCCAGGGTCTCTACATATTTACAATTTTATAAAAACACTACTGAAGCAAGCATGAAATGACATTTCGTTTTGATGACTCCTTCAATATTGAAAAAGGTTCCAAAAATTGTTTGTATTTAAAAGTTACGTTTGAATTTAGTGTAATCCCTAAAATATTTAATCTCTTTTCAATTTATAAATTGATGTTACAAGAAGTATCGACGAATGAATTGTAGCAAATTTGGTTGTACATTATATAAAAATATAAAATTACAGTTTTCGTTTTAATTCAAATCGAGGATCTATTATAAACATAGCAAGAAATAATAAAGAAACGTAGCGTTCTCCATGGCGATAGGAGAAGCTTCTGTCGCCATGGAAAACGCTACGTTTCTTAATTCTTTCCTGCTATGTTTATCACTAGATTGCTGTTCTTTGGTTTATATTTTTACCCTCGCTCCCTTGGTAAGGGAGGTAAAGGGATCGTGCTAAAAATCGCATATCGAGATTTTGGTAAATGACCATGTTTTAAGGCCCCTAGAATCCAATTTTAACATTTTCACGATGATGTCTGTGTGTGTGTGTGTGTGGATCATCCACTCTAACTCAAATACTATCATTCAGAAAAATTTTAAACCTTGTATTTCGAACTTTTTCTGTACTGGTAAGAGCCCATTAGATATTGGTGTAAATCGGATAACCAGAAATGGCACGATACTAAAAGCTCAAAATAGTTTTTCTTCGAAAAATACCTTAAATGTTATTTTTTCGAAAATAATGTTATTATAAAAATTAAAGATTATTAAATTTTCTATAGATTTGCATTAATACTTTTTCTATATATTTTATGGATAAATTAAAAAAATATCTATAATTTAAATCCCGGAGCCTACGCTTTACGCAAACAAAACTCCTTGGTTGCGCAGTTATTCAGATGTATGTAACTGACAGATAAATGTTACTCTCAAAGAAATAATCATTTTAAATTAAAAATAGTAACGTTTTAAATAGAAAAAAGTAAATAGAACAATGGGAAAGGAAATCAATTCAGCATATGTAAATATATAGGTATGTATTTAGATTAATAAAATTTAATGATTCGCAAAAAAGTTCAAGCTAATTCTTATTTTTACCTCCCGCTACCCTTGGTAAGAGAGGTATAGGGATCGTGCTAAAAATCGCATATCGAGATTTTGGTAAATGGCCACGTTTTAACTAAAACTAAATTATTGTGTCCCAAATACCAAATAGTTTTGGTAATTGGAACACATCTAATACCCAATAGGGATCACAATGAGACCCCTCTTACGTTAAATTGTGAACTAAAACTAGACACACAAATATACCCTCAATTAGTCACACGAATAATACAGAAATGAAGCAAATACGAGTACTATCATATTGTCATTGTATAATGTTTGAGAACCACTGTTTCCGCATCCCCACCGCAGCGCGAACGGTGACACGCCGACCGGGCGAAGTAACGGCAGTAGTGTTTGTGCTGTGAGCAGAGAAAGAGCACGGTCAGCGTCGACACGACAAATAAACTTAATAAAGCAAAAACGATATCGACTTTTTTCTTTAATACCATGAGACAACAATCCTAAACAGTCATAAATAAATATATCATTACGGCATATTACCCATTGCTGGGTGTGCCAACCTGCTTTGTACACAGACGTTGGTAATAGGCGCATTCAGCAGGCATGTGGTCGCTGAACATGTTCACCATATTTATGCTGTAGGTCTGAACTGAACGGTCACCGACCAGCTGACCGTAAATAAAGTACGGTCAGATGGTGCTGGTCACTTATTTACGCGCGTTAAAGAGAATGTTATTTTCTTAATATGGCTTACAAAAAAGATTATATTGTGGATAATTTTACATATACTGCCTCTGCGCCAGAATAAGAACGTAATTATTATTTTAAATGGTTTGTTAGAATTTCACCATTATTATTTAATATGCTGTTTTAAGGTCCCTAGAATCCAATTTTAACATTTTCACGATGATATCTGTGTGTATGTGTGTGTGGATCCTCCACTCTAACTCAAATACTATCATTTAGAAAATTTTGAAATCTTGTATTTTGAACTTTTTCTGTAAGGGAAAGAGACCATTAGATTTTGGTAAAAATCGGATAACCGGAAATGGCACTTTACAAGAAGCTCAAAATAGTTTTTCTTCTAAAAATACCTTTAAATGTTATTTTTTCGAGATTAATGTTATAATAAAAATTAAAGATTATTAAATTTTCTATAGATTTGCATTAATATTTTTTCTATAAATTTTATGGATAAATTTATATAATTATCTATAATTTAAATCCCAGAGTCTGCGCTTTAAACAAACAAAACGCAGTTATTCAAATGTATGTAACTGACAGATAAATGTCACTATCAAAGAACTAATTATTTCAAAATAATATTAGTAACGTTTTAAAAAGAAAAAAATAAATAGAACAATAGAAAAAGAATTCAATACAGATTCCAGTGTAAGTAATGTATATATTTGGATTAATAAAAATTAAAGATTCACAAAAATGTTTAAGCTAATCCTCATTTTTGGATTAGTGAATTCTATTCGATCCCAGTATTTAAAATTTAATATTCATTTTATTATCCGATGACTCAATGGTTAGAGCAACTCCTCATGTCATGAGTGCCCTAGGGGCTCTGGGTTCGAATCCCACTAAGGCATGGATGTGTGTGAATGTGAACCCACTCTGTAATTGGGATTTAATCCTGTTGAGGGGTTTAAAAAAGGTAGTTACTTGGATTAGATTAGACTAAAAATAAGGATTAACTTAATCTTTTTTGTGACTCGGGCTGTAAATGGCGGGAGGTATTGTGTTGGCCACACCAGATTTTTTTTTGTTTTGCTGATGATGGGTTAATTAACGCCCGAAACATCCCAAGGAGATTCCCAAAGTATATTTCAAGTTAGAAGAAGTACATTTAACTCATTATTATTTAAATACAGATTTAAAAATACATAATTAGGAAACATCAACGCAAATTTCAGGTATACGGTCCAGGACAGAAAATCTATCTGCCTCCAGGAACCCTAACCGCAAGTACCATAGGACTTTATAACTGCCAATTGGCAGATTCTAGAATAAGTTTCATAGATCGCTTCCTCCAACTATAGTAGGTTCAAGTTGCAGTTTTGTTGGAAGCCAAGCCTTGCCACCTCGGCGTGTAGGTTATCAACAAATGAATACATTTACCGCGGTGGCGAACAGCCTTATCAGATGGTTTTAATTTATACACCGCCCTCAAGTCGCAGTTCATTTGTTTTAAATGTAAATAGTTTTTTTGACCTATCGTCAGTGAATAGATTTTTTCATTGAGGGGCGCTGGCTTGCCTTCCAGTCCAGAGTGACGCAATCGCGTATAATTGTCAGCGGACACGCTTATAGCTTTTCAAATGGTTTCGCTTTATTCACGTTTTATAAAGTAATAAAATTCTTTAGGGGTTTCGTCTAATTAGCTGTTGACACGAGTGCCTCGTAAATTAGTGCAGTTGTTTTTTCTTTTCGTGTGCGTCGTGTTTTGTTTTTGCCGTTTGTCGCTGGTTACGCTCGCGTTGCGATGACAGGAGGAATATGCACAGCGCGCGTCGTTACCGTTCATTTTTAATTAGAGAATTGAATGTTTTATTCCACGCTGACGTGACACAAAGAAATATGACTGCTACTGTTGCACACTGCGCTACATTCAACGAACTGTTTTACATGTAATTTACCAGATGTATTATGGTATTTATTGTTATCGTATTACCGTAAATGTAATTCAAAATATTCATATCAACGACATGTGCAGAGGCATTTTATTATTGTACAAACAATATTAAATTTGTATCAGTTTTCTAAATAATCGCTCCCTAATTCTAATTCATAGCAGAAATCGTTCGCGATAGAATATGGTACGCGATAATTTCAGCTTCCAGTGTCAAGATTTGAAATGAGGAACATTTTGATACTATACCTTTTCAACTTCAATATCAGGAAAAGATCGCGTTTTTAAAACAAATGTCAAGCATAGCGCATGTTAGAATATCAGAAACATCAATTGACAATAGGTGTTTTCGTTTATTGTCTCTAAGAACTCTAAAGACATATTTGTACCGTGCGGGCGTTTACCAGGCGTCACCTCACGGGCATTCATTGCTGGCGTGGAGAGTGCACCACAGGGGTCTATTTTGTGCCATTTAAATTCGAAATATTTGGCGTCGTTCGGGATCGAACCCGGTTCCCCAGATATGCGACCAGACACTCAGGCCCACGACCACGAGACTCCATATTGTCATGACACCTTAAAATTCGAATGTCTCGTGAGGATTTGGAGTTTTAAGGGTTGAAAGTTGAAGGCAACTGTTCACCTACGTTGTTACTTTTAATATGACTATTTCACTCATAAATTTATCAGCCAATTCAAATTCAGGATTCTACCTAGTTACCAAGTTTCATTTCGACAAAACACCGTCACAAAAAATTTTTCGCACCCTTTAAGCCAATAAGATGTCGTATTTTTACATGTAAGTGAGTTTTGATAAGCGATTTTTTTTTTGACGTTTTAGAAACATATTACTTACTTACCTGTCAAAGTGTGTATATTTTCAGTGTTATTAGTTTTTATTAAAAACGGGTTGATTCGGACATGAATTAATTCAAAACATTCAAAAAGTAAACTTAAACATAGCACGAACACCTCAAAACACAATAAAAATTAGAAGATTTTTGTCAAGAAAAAAAATTATATAATTAATTAAATAAAATAAAATAAATATATCATCACGGCTTATTACCCATTGCTGGGTGTGCCAGTCTGCTTTGTACACAGACATCGGTAATGATGAAATATTTGCACCGTGCGGGCGCTTACCAGGCGTCACCTCACGGGCACTCATTGCTGGCCACAGGGGTCAATTTTGTACCATTTAAAATTGGAAAAATTTGGCGTCGGTCGGGATTGAACCCGGTTCTCCCCCGAGACCCCATAAAGATAATTAAAAAATAATAAAAAATAAATAAATAATTAAATAAATAATAAATTAATAAATAATTACCTGATTTTTATTTTGGAAATAGTCATCCGAATACCATTCGTGGTTAGATTTTATACTGGAAAAACCACTTGTTTGACAACTCGTGATTTTTTGTCAATGCCACTCATTAAATTGCTAGGCAACCAGTTCTCGTAACAATCTGAAAAATTTTCCGGCAAAAATTTACCACTTATGATGTTCTACCTATATGAAAATATATGTTGAGGTATTAAACTTTTACACTCTCATAATAAAATTTCCATTTTTCATTTGAATCGCAGTTAGACAATCGTTAAACGATTCATATTGTCATATATCCATCAGTAACAAACAATTATAACCATTAAACGCGTTGGTTGAAAATTCGGGTAATGTTATCTCGTTACCTATAATGGGCAGCTAAACATATTATGGCATCGGCTTAAACTTGTTTAAATGGCGGCGTATTAGGCTCACGGTACGTTAACGAGCCACGGTCTGTGCCCGTGCTGTAATCACTGCGCTGATTGTTATATACACGATGAGTTAATTACCGCTAATTTCATTTATGTCCGCCGGTGGCTGTTATGGATATAGTATAGCCGTGTGTCGTGGCGTATGGCGATGCACGCTGCTTGACCGAACCGGAACCGGAACTGATTTATGTATCCGCGAGGAGACCAGATGGAGTTAATGTCTTACACCACACTATTTTGCGGAATTGGGATTCATCGGTGGTTGATAATTTATAGGCAGTATTAGCTTAATATGTCACCTACTGTACATATAATTCCAATAGGTAGGTATATTATATAAAAAAATCTAGTGTGGCCAACACAATACCTCTCGTCATTTACCGCCCGAGTCACAAAAAAAATTAAGCTAATCCTTATTTTTGGATTAGCGAATTTTACTCTAATTTTGGCAATTTATTTCTTAAAATATAATGTAATCAAATCCAAAGTAACTACTTTTTTTGATAATAAAATGAAAATTTAAATTTTTATTTTTCACGAGTTAACGTTACATTTCGAAATTTTGAAATTACCTATGTGAGAACCTACCCACCTTAGTGAATAATATTTTGAATTTTAAACTTTTGAAAATGTGACAAATATAAAAGTATAAGGATTTTTAGTCAGGCATTACAAAAGTTACAATTAACACCTAACAGGTGTCAATAGTAACAGGGCCAGTGTCAATTGTAACAAATTTTAATAGTGATGTAATAAGGTAAAATAACAGATAAAACAAGAAACTATTGAAAAAATAAACATTTATTTATTACCTCAGAAAATACAAAATTCAGATTACTCAACTAAAAGCAAATAAAATATATATTCTGTTGGTGATACAGCCCATTTTGACCAATGCCTTTAGTCGCTAACGAAATTGCAGTTTAGGTAAACATAAAATAGGTCTTTCTTCGTACAATTTAAGTTGCCCGGTGTCCAGATTTTACATTTTCGCCACTGCAACCAATCTCCTGTGCTCAAAAAATGTGGGCCAATACATATTAGAGCGTTTCCTCATCGGAGCCATCTGAAGAGTAATCTGCGACTGTTACTTTCGGAAGTGTTTTTCGTTTTTTTGCTCTTCTTCTTATATGTTTTCGATAGCAGTGGTTTTTTCTTGTAATTTTTATCATGATCAATACTGTACTTAATTATTAAATACGTTATAATCGACACCGTGGCATGTGTTACAACTGACACCGCTTCACTCATAAAGATATTATTTGCTTTTTTGTATTTATTAGGTAATAATTCGAAATGTTTTTAATGAAAAATAAAAGCAGATATAACTCACAAACTGATCCTTAACTTGAAATATTTCCGAGCAGAGCACTTATAGTGTTTTAGAAACAATGTGTGTCATTACCTGTATTTACTTTTTTCTCGATTTATAGACATTCGTCAGACACAGACGCCGTATTTGCACGTATGTACTTACACTAAATACCAAAGAGCTATGACTCTTTCTGCTTCACTCTGCAAGCGCGTTTTAATCTACTTCGAAAAGATAGCCCTGTTACCTACCCTTGTTACATTTGGCACCTGTTACAAT
The DNA here is from genome assembly GCA_963082715.1 of Harpalus rubripes. Lineage (NCBI taxonomy): Eukaryota > Metazoa > Arthropoda > Insecta > Coleoptera > Carabidae > Harpalus > Harpalus rubripes. The sequence goes on from OY720453.1 coordinate 58,034,149, forward strand.
TGACACCGGTCTCACCTACTTCTATACGTAATAAAAATTATGTAACAAATCGCTTCTAGATTTTTTTAAGAATCAATTTTATAATAAATAAAATTGTATGGTAAAAATATGGAAATTTTATATAATATTGAATATTTTAGAATTAAATACCAGTTTTATTCCGAAATTATGTAGATTAGCTTTGTTAAAATATGTTACCACTTTTTTACTAATAAATACTTAAAAGAATATTGTTTATGTGTTTGTTTCCACCTTAAATTATAGTACATTTCCTACTTACTGCACACAAGATTTTTTCTATTACCGTGTCTAAGAGGTATTTTTTTCAAATAATTTTTTAAATTCAACATTTTTTAACAGTCAATAAATAAAGTACTTTGGTAATTTACATTTCCGCACTTGTTTGGAAATTTACAACATTAATCTACTCAAATGAATTAATTTTTAAACGAAAGTAGAAAAATATGTAAACTGCATTCTGTTTTGCATTTGGTAATAGAATGATGAACCTGCAAAGATCTATGATCTTTTATGAACAATTAATTGGTGCACAAGCATGTTCGTTGTACTCGTAGCAGGGACTCGAACCGAAAAATTTTGGGGTTCGGTTACGGTTAACGGTTTTTACATTAACAAAAATTCGGTTTCGGTTATCGGTTACGGTTTTTTTGAAAATATTATATCGGTTTTCGTTTCGGTTAAAAATCCAAATAAAATTCGTTTTCGTTACGGTTTCGGTTCTTTTCGTTTTCGGTTTAAATGAAAAATTAGCTTAGTTTTTATTTTTTGCAACATGAAATACATTTTGTATCTATTTTGTAATGTAATAACATTTTAATTCCACGATTTCGTTTTACTAACAACTAGTACTAATAGATATATTTGGCTTGTTCGGAATTCAAAATTAGAATTATTTTAAGGTGTGATCTAAAAATAAAAATTGCCGTTCAAAAAGTAACTATAAGTTAAAGTCACATTAAAGTTCTTAAGTTTATTTGTGCAACAAAAATTAAATACGTTCTAAAATTATTAATATTTTAATTTTAAGTTATAATAATAATTCTATTCCAATAGTAATACGTAAATTAAATGGGTGATTGAATGAAAAATGTCAACAAATAAGTAATTTTTTTATTATAATTGCAAACAATAATTGAAAAATAGAGTAAAATGCTTTAATTTTTTTAAATAAGAAACTACTTTTTTATTAACTCGAAGGTATGCAAAGTATTTCTACGAAAAAGATGTGGGTTAATAAAAAATTCCTATTTTTAAATTTACGGTTTTAGTACCGATATTATTTCGTTTCAGTTATGTTTTCGGTTACAGAACGAATTTATTTTTCGTTTCGGGTTTAGGTTTCCATATTTGCAGAAATAAAATATAGGTTCCGGTTTTCGTTTACGGTTTCATAAAAAGTCAAATATCGGTGTGGTTTTCGGTTACGATTTCGTTACGGTTCGGGTCCCTGACTCGTACACATACAATAATAATTTAAAATATTAATTTGAAGTAATTAAGAAATACTCAGAGTATTTATAAGTACTCAGAATACTTTTTAGAGTATTGAGTACGAGTATTTAGATGAAATATCGCAAGTACAAGTAAAAGTAACAGATTTTAAAATGTACTCGAGTACGAGTACAGAGTACAAAACTTGGACTTTAAATAGTACTTTCGAGTAAATGTACTCGAGTACTCCCAGCTCAGCTTGGGAATAATGCCCCAGAGGGCACGAGCCCCGATGCCCCCATGTAGTCGACGCCTATGCACCCTTCGACTACAAAAATCTGATCATTGCTATTGCTTATAGGTGTTCTAAACGGCAAATTTCCAATAAGGAAAAATGTCCTTATGAAATTAGGACTTATGGTCACCGTAATATTAAAGCCTTGACAAACTATCTAATCAATTCATCTCCTCCATTTTTATATTTCTTATTCCTTTTTGAAAAACCTTGTTTGGCCTAAATCTCCCATACCCACTATCTAATCACCTGCTAATCCCTTGGCTTTCTAGTGGTGCGGTATCGACATGGCGTCACGCACCGGTGGCGTGCATCCACCGTGCGTGATGTCACGCCACCCACTCGTCACGCGCAACTCTAAACCAACAGACCTGGGGATGGTGAGTGCAGAATCGCAGTGGCCTTGACTGGGTTACTATAGAAAAGTGGAAGAGTTGGGAATGTGGAATAGAAGGTGAATGCAAGGTTAAGATATCAGAAACGATGTGATATCAAACTTACAGTTATCATAAGATTCAAATGAAGCGACAAGTAAAGAACTTAAATTTTTAATTTATGATCAAATTTGAACATTTAGGTCAGGGGTCGCAAACTCAAATGTAGCAAAGGGCCAGTAGGTTAGATGGATAAGTAACACGGGCCATATTCAAGTTTACTAAACTACTCTAAAATCTATACACGAAAATAAGTACAAAAAATATAAAAGAATAACTATAAATAAAAATAACGTTACACCATTAAACAATTAAAAATAAAATATCAATTTTTTATTTTAATTTTGATCCAGTGACCTGACACCTTTTCTTCGCACTAACATATCAAAATTTGCTTCAGTACCTACTCCGTGCATCAATGTGTAGTACTGCAGTTATTCTGGAATCCTTTATTCGAGAGCGGTATTTTAACTTATTCAGTTTCATAATAGAAAATAGCAGCTCATAAACGTAAGTACTTCCAAATATTGATAGCATGTTGGTACAATGCTACAAGCTCAGCAATCAGCAAACGATTCGTGGCAGTTGAGGCAAGGTGCGCAATGGTAAGATTGGTAAGGGACGTTGAGTTGTTGACTGTAGCCATCTTACTACTAGCAGAACTCACTATTTTGTCCTTTTCTACCTAGCCGACCATACGTATTTATAAAATTATATTAAATTAAATCGTCTAATCTAGTCTCTAGTATCTAGTCATAAGTGAAATTTTTGAAAAATATAACGTTAAGGTATAAGAAATGTAATTTCTAATTAAAAATAGACAAACACGTTACTTAGAATAGTGTAAAGAATTCTAAATATTACCTAGATGGCCAATTTTAATGTAAAGTAGCTACATATTTTTGAAGAAATTTCTTAAAAAACATTTTAAAATATTTTAAAATTAAAAATCCTTTCACTATGCTTGTTTAAAAATAATATGTTTTAAATTAGAGGAATTTGGAAAATATTAACCCCTTGAGGTAGCAACCCGCTGCACATGGGAATAGAACGGTTAACCCGCCCTGACTCTATTTAAATAAGTCAATAAATAAATAGAAATAACGGTTTCTGTTACTTGGAAAAATTAGTTATATAATTTACGTGTTTAAGTTTAATTTTAGAATTGTTTGAAATAGCTGTAGTATCTTAAACTAATTATTAATATTAATATTATTGCATCTGGCTTCACGCGAGTGCGCGCGCACCCACACGCCCAGCGTACTGCCGCTACATCATCGACCGACTCGACTCAGAGTGTCTCTGGCTTGCAAACGGTAAACACGTATCGCGTCGTCGTCCGCGAGAGTGGCTTTCCACCATTTTGCATAAACTTTCTGATTTTCATATGGTCAGTAAAGTAATTGGTTGTTTAATTATCGTACGCGTAGCTTGATTAGCCTAGCACGACTAATTCAAGGAGTATCGTTCGGTTTTCATTTAATTTGGTACTTTATAGTCCGTGAATACTTTCCGGCGCCAATTTCTGCAGCTAATAGACACATCTCAGGAATCAATTGTAAAATCGAACTGTACAATTTGATTTCTCACGGAACTCGTGTTGTTAGGGATTTGATTCATATTTCCTTGGGTGAAATTATTATTATTTCTTTGTAAACCTGTTTACACACGTTCACCTTCGAGTGACGTCATCCACAGCGCATCTGCTGTTATTGTCGACTAGGTCGACTAGGTACATTCAATGCACAAGTTTTGCATTCTAGTTGGTTGTTATTAAGTTCATTTAGAGTTCTTAATATTGTTTAACTAAATTTGTGTGTTCATACACTTATGAAATGATTTAGTTAATTTCAACAAATATCGTATTTGTTTTATCTTTGGTTTATTATTGTTTATGTCACTTATATTCAATACGTTATCACATATCTCTCAGAATTGGTTTTCAGTTGTTTGTTATTTTGGTGCAATTATATTTAGCACGTTTGTTAGTTCGTAAAACTAGCTGGTCCTTCGGTCGTTGTTAATTAGTACGTTTCACAAATTAATATTATCCCGTATATTGGCCAAGTCCAGTGATGTGAACCAGCTATTGAAGGTTGTAATTATTTTGGTTTACATATAGTTTTGTTTTATTCATTGAATTTAACATCAAACACATTGTTGGTGCTTCTAGACCGGATTCGCTGATCTAGAGACATCACATTTGGGCTTGCGAGCAGGATCAAAACATTTTGGTTCTTCTAGGCCGGATTCGCTGGTTTAGGGTTTGAACATTTGGTCCTTCGAGCCATTAGGTCCTTATTACTTAGTCCTTCGCACCGGAGGGACGCAACAATGCTCTCGTATTTTGTTTATTTCAATTTTGGGGATCGACCTTTAGATAACCTGTAGTTACACATAGTATTTCACTTCAATGTAATAATAGCAGGCTGTGCGTCTACGCGTATCTCTGATAGTTTACTTAAATACATAGCAATGCGTAAACAATGTAAATAATGATGTCAAAAGTAGACAATGCGTAGAGAATGTAAACTTCGTAGGTATAACGACGTGAAGATATTATTTCATCTTAAATATTTTGTTGGTCAGTCAAACAAAAAAGGGAGACAGAGAAGAAAGAAGAAATTTAATTAAATTTATGTTCTCTTTAAGCAAAAACTTAAAAATAAATATAGTCTACATGCGCGTAGACAATATACAAATTTTGATGATGTTAGCTACATCATTGTCTACGCGTAGACAATGACGTAATTTACATGGCATATATTACATCAGGCATATCGCTGAAAAATAGAAATATCGACCTTCTGATTATAGTCTAGATATATTTTACAAATTATTTGTACGTTTTTTTACCTCCCGTCATATCGTAGGTAGGGAAGGTAATGTTATCGGTCCAAAAATTCCATGGTGAGTTTTCAGCGAATAAGCACGAATTAGGGTCCCCACAACAAGTTTTTACTATGTTTACTATGATGTCTGTGTGTGTGACGATTTTTTCCTCCACGATAACTCTTATAACAAACTTCCAGATATTTATATTTTCCGTATTTAAGCTTTCTGCATTCATATAAAGAGTTGATTAGATTTTGGGTACAATTAGATAACCGGAAGTGATACTTTACATGAAGCCCATAACAGTTCTTAATGAAAAACTATATTAAAATATAATATAAAACCTTTTAATTTTAGTATATAAGACTTCTATATCCAGGGGAACAACAAGTTAAATTTTGGCTAAAATGAATAAACCAGAAGTGATACTTTACTTGAAGCTCTGAACTGATTTTCGTGAAAAATATATTGATATACTCCAAAACTTGTCAAATTTAGTATTTAAGACTTATATATAAAGGGAAGCAACATATTATAATTTGGGTAAAATTGATAAACCGGAAGTGGTACTTTATTTGGAGCTCTGAACAGATTTTCGTGAAAAATAAATTGATACAATCCAAAACTTTTCAAATTTGGTATTTAAGACTTTTATATTAATGAGAACGACATACTAGATGTTTTCTAAAATTGATAAACCGGAAGTACTACTTTACAAGGAGCTATAAACAGATTTTTTTTCAGGTCGTGAATCTGGGGAACCGGGTTTGATCCCGACCGACGCCAAATATTTCCAATTTTAAATGGCACAAAATTGACCCCTGTGGTGCACTCTCCACGCCAGCAATGAGTGCCCGTGAGGTGACGCCTGGCAAGCGCCCGCACGGTGCAAATATATCATCTTTACCGATATCTGTGTACAAAGCAGATTGGCACACCCAGCAATGGATAATAAGCCGTGATGATATATTTATTTCTTGAAAAAATATATTAAAACATGATTCAAAACTTCTCAAATTTGGTATTTAAAACTCGTGTATAATTTTAAACATTATATTTTGATTATACTTATATGATAAACCGAAAGTGGTACTTTATTTGAAGCTCTTAACAGATTTTCGAGGAAAAACAATAAAATATAATCTAAAATTTGGTATTAAAGACTTTTCTATTTATTGGAACAACAAATAGAAAGAGCTGACACAATTAAACAAAATAGATTTTGTTTACAAACGATCAACCGGAAGTGGTACTTTACTTAAAGCTCATTGCTATTTCAAACATGAAATTAACAGGTGGTCATATGTTGGCCATATCAGAATTAGTTTCAGTCAGATTATTAATAAATATGCTGCAGACCAAATCAATCTCATATTTGTATATTTTATTGTATATACTAGTTATCTTTGCATTCTTTTTTAAAAAATTAATTGCAAGATGGACTAGCCTAAAATCCATAAATATCGAGTAATTAGGCAGGTATTAAAAATTTTAATGAAGTTTGCGAGAAGTTATTATATAAAAAGGTTTAATGGTGTTCTAGAATTTATTTTACAGGTGTACCTACTTTTTGAAACTACCTAACAAAGCACAATCGCAAAAAGACATACAACCAAATGTCGCATAATGCAAATTATTGAGTTATATGATTAAGATATAATTCATAGGTACGTATGTATACATATATAAATAAAACTCTTGGATTAAAATGAACTTGTTTGCAAAGTGCTGATAAAGTGACATGTTTTATGAAAATGCATCCCTTAACTTTTAAATTGCTGAGTCAGACAAACTTTCAAACAATTTGAAATTTGCAATGAAGTCTCTATTTGAAAACGGACCCTACTATACAAATTGCTGAATAAATATGCCATTTTAGAATTTTTATCAACACAGTTACTGCCTAATTTTTCCTGCTATAAAGTCACCCTTTGAATTTTAAAAAGAATCAGAGTTTACTCCCTTCGATCCCTTCGTCCTATTTAAATAAACATTGAATCAGTATTAAATTGTGTTTGTCAAAAATATATTATTAAACATTTATTTTATTTTTAAATAGATAAACTTTCAATACAGAGTTTCGTATTAATGTTTAAAACATAAATACATATATTGTTCTTTAACTGGGATTCTTTGCTAGTCAAATTTATAGCTTTGTTGTTTACAAAGTGGACCAATCAGGTTTTAGAGGAAACTGTGTTATGCAAATTTACATCAGTTTACATAATCAAATATACGAACTTTGTAACCAACCAAAAATCTGCTTTCATGTGAATTGAATGCTATTGGTCACTCTTATTTCGAATAATCGCTTGCAATCTTTATCTTATAAAAAACAACTTAAGATATTTAATTGTATTCGAGATTAAAAAAATCTGATGTGGCCAGCACATTACCTTCCGTCAGTTCTATGTATTTTAGATAAATGTCATACAGAAAGTTCCTTGAAAAAGATTATATTTCTTGTACATTACCTTAAGGCAGTTGTATGTATTTTAAACAAATTCCCAACAGAAAGTTTCTAACAAAAGATCCCTTATTTCCAGTAAAATTATAACATAAACATACTGTCAACTGCACTTGACACTGACACCTTTCAATCAGAATTTTCTATTTTCTTAATGTAGCAGCTGTTTCCAGAGTTATAGCAAAGCTGACTAATATACATGATATTTAATGTCTTTATAATTTTTTAACTCTATGTCCATTTAATATGAAGTATAAAATGCATTCAAATTGTATAGAGAATAAATAATTCTTTAATATTTATAATAACATTAAATGTGAAAAAATGATATTTAACATCGTTTTTTCAAGAAAAACTGTTAAAATCTTCAAATGAGGGTACTTCCGGTTGATCAATTATAACCAAAATCTAATCAGCTCTTCACATGGCTGTAACGAAGAGGAATATGAAAGAATTATAATTTTTGGAATTGTAGTATTAGAGTTATCGCATTGGAAAATTTTGTCACACACAGACACACACACACACACACACACACACACACACACACACACACACACACACACACACACACACACACACACACATATACATACATACATACATACATACATACATACATACATACACACACACACACACACACACACACACACACACACACACACACACACACACACACACACACACACACACACATACAGACATCATCGTAAAAATAGTAAAATCGTATTGTAGGGACCCTAAAACGTGCTTATTCATCAAAAACTCACCACCGAATTTTTTGACCAAAGACAATACCTTCCTTACCTAAAGGTGACGGAAGGTAAAAATAATAAATACTACTCGTATAATATGAAAATGTATTTTCTATTTCAGTGTTCTTATATAGGTCTATAATAGTATAACATGCATCTAGATACATACCTTTGCACGGGAATTATCATTATACCCATAAAGTGTAAATATCAAATGTGAATTTGGTGACCCTTTGTTTTGAATCCTTCAATATAAAAGAAAAACAACGTACATTATGTGATCTTCTTACGCAAGAACTTCGAAATATTTCTGCTATAACTTCAAATAAATTTCCCGAGTATTATCCTGAAGATCCTGAACTTCAACTTTCAATGTTTCATAATACCTGCACTCGTCCTTTGCAAAACTCGCCTTGCGGCTTGTTTTCCAAACTTGGACTCGTACGTTAACAGCCAGGCGTTCTATAACCACTACTTCAAAGCATTTGATTGTGTTGATCACAAAAATTGCTAAATATACTGGAACGCTATGGATTGAGAGGTATTCGTGCAACTTGGTTTCAATCATATTTAAGCGATAGAGAGTAGTTGGTTTGCTATGATACCTGTAAGTCTAATGGCAAGCTAGTCCCTCATCATTTCCACAGGGCTCAATATTAGGTCCAATTTTATTTTCTCTTTACGTAAATAATGTAAGAGTTGTTCTAAATACAAATTACGTTGGTTTTGCCGATGATTTTTCTAAAATTATTCCAAAAAATGAAATTAATACATAAAACACTTAACCACATGAACTAAAAATATTTCTGGTTGGTTTGCAAGTCTTAGTCTGGCACTAAATGCAACTAAATCTGCAATAATGAAATTATCAACAACTAAACGTAATACTAGCATTTTAACCAGATGTAACAATCAAATAATATCACAAGTGAGTAATCAGCAAGTTTTGGGTATTTATCAGAAAATTTAAAATGGGATGAACAAATTAATGATATTTGTACTAAACTTGCTCCACTATGCTTTGCTCTTAAGAAACTTGCACAAAATACTACAGTAAATACAGCAGAAACTTTTTATTTTGCAAAATTTTATAGTCTAATGTCTAATGTCATACGGCATAATTTCCTGGGGCTGCTCTCCCAATGCCGTTTGCATTTTTATGCTACAGAAACGAGCTATTAGAAATATGTATAACCTTAGTTACAAAAGCACCTGTAAAGATAGTTTGATAAAAGAAAAGTTTCTTACTCTGCCATGTTTGTATATTTTATTAGATAAAATAAAGATCAAATTTTAAAATATGAGAATTGTCATAGTTATAATACTAGAGGTAAAGAGAATTTAGTGCTTCCAAAACATAGGTTAAATTTAACTCTAATTGATCCGTTTGTAATAGGAATCAAATTATATAACCATTTACGAGAACATATAAAGAACATTGATCGTTTAATTTATTTGAAAGGTAACTAAAATATTTATTAATTTATAAATGTTACTACAATATTAATGAATATTTTACGGATAATTTTAAGTAGTTATTTTGTATATAGAAATATCATGAAAACTTTGTATTTGTGACTAATGCCCGGTTTTATAAAAGTGAATTAAATTTGTATCCAGGATTATAATTATAATCCAAGTTTTTGCATATATTATTATATGTACAAAAATCTCGGATTTTGAAACCCGAGATTAAATTTGTTTATAAAACCGGGCATAAGTGTGTATTTCTGATATTCCACATAATTTGGAATGTAATTTTGGTCTTATTATTATTATAGTACATTGTGCAACAAGTGCGGAAAAGTACCTATTACCCACAAGGTGTGAGAGTTTCAGCACGAGCCGAAGTCGAGGGCTGGAATCACACAAGTGGGCAATAGGTGTTTCTGCACTAGTAACACACTATACTTTTTCTATGATCACACTCTTTGGTAAGATAAATAATTCATTTTTAATAAAGAACATATTTTTTCTCACTAATTTATTAAACTTTAAAATAATTAAAATAATTACTTTTACTATACATATGGATAAGTAATTATATTTTGTAATTTATAAATTAAAAAATACATTTACAAATATTAACATTATATTACAGTTGGCAACTTGTGTGAGAAATAATTTCTCACTCCTTATCCCACGACCGTGGGAAATGCATAAGTTTCGGGCTTTGTAAAGTAATGGAAAAATGAATTTTTTTTGTAGTGGTCGTAGAAAAAATTATTTATAGAAAGATATTGAATAACAAAATATTATAATTTCCACCGAGAACGAAGATATTTGTTGTCTCTCTAAAAATGTAGAATTTACTTATATTCGATGTAAATGACTCCTTGTGTGAATGTTTGTATTTCGAATGGCCCAGGTTCGAATCCGACGGACATATTTTTTTTATCTGGCTGTTAAATTAACTGACATTTTACCAGGAGGTTGAAGTACCAGCCCTTAGTTAAATAAACATAAAATTAGACAATATACTATTATCATATCATTACGTAAATCGCCTTTAAATCTTTATAATTACCATAATCTTTGAGGTATTTAGTTACTAAAACCTGGCAATTTTATGACATACATTCGTTTCAAATTTTCGTACTACTTAATGTTTCAATCTCTGTTAATTATTTGAATTTACAATTTTGTTATATTACGTTTACAATTTCAAATAAATACTCTCGTGACAACAAATATGTTTTACATCACGTATACCCTTCTCCAAAGTTGTAAGACACATCTCGATTTTCCCCACTGTGTGATGGCACCATCAGAGCTAATTATGTTTTGAGTTATGCTCGCATTCTCGCGATGAGGCTGAGCCCTACTGTAGTAGCTGGATCCCATCAACATCTCCGGTGTGTAATTTACAAGTGATGATCATGAATTATGCGGCAAGTTATACATGTGTAAACACTACGCCACCACCTCACGTCTCACTTGATGCATGTACCCTGCCATGCACTCACGGACTGATAGTTATTAGCTGGAAATTAGGTTAGGTGTCAAGTCGGGGATCTACAAACAGTGACTTAGATGGTTACAATGGTAATAAACAAGCTGTTATTACTTATTATGCAAAATTATTGGTACTGATATAAGGTTTTATTCATTAAGATGCATGCAAGTACATATCGGTACCAAAATCAGGAGTTGTCTTCTATGTCATGATAAGATCAAACGGAAGTGTGAAACTTACGAGAATAGACTGAAAAGTAACGCGTCGAGTAGTTTCAAACAGCGAGCTAAGTGACAAGGCTCAATCTTTTTGCATGTTTTGTACAGGTGTACATAGTAAAAACGCAAGCAGCGTGTAAACTCAACGTCCAAATGTACAGGGCCACAGAAAAATACACCAAAAAATGAATACAAAAAATCTGATGTGGCCAACACCAAACCTCCCGCTATTTAATTTTTATTAATTTTAATATACATACTTACATATTTAGTTATTGCGGAAACTTTATTAAGATCTATTCCATATAACTATGGTTCTATTTACTATTTTCTTTTTAAAACGTTACTATTATTAATTTGAAATGATTAGTTCTTTGCAAGTGACATTTATCTGTCAGTTAAATACATTTGAGATATGAACTGTGTAACCAAGGAGTTCTGCTTGTTTAAAGTGTAGGCTCCGGGATTACAATTATAGATATTTTATTAACTTATCTATAAAATATATAGAAAAAGTATTTATACAAATCTGTAGAAAATTTAATAATCTTTAATTTTTACAATAACACAGATCTTCAAAAAGTAACATTTGAAGTAACATTTTAGAAGAAAATCTATTTTGAGCTTCAAATAAACTGCCATTTCCGGTTATCTGATATACACCAAAATCTAATGGCCTCTTCCCATATTATAATAAGATAGAAATACAAGGTTTCAAAATTTTCTGAATGATAGTATTTGAGTTAGAGTAAAGGAGCCATACACACATACACACACACACACACACACACACACACACACACACACACACACACACGCGCGCGCGCACTTACACACACACTTACACACAGACACTTACAAGCACACGCACACTTACACACACACGCACACATACTTACACACACGCACGCACACTCGCACACGCACACACACACACACACACCCACCCACCCACCCATACACACACACACACACACACACTTACACACACACTTACACACAGACACTTACACACACACTCACACTTACACACACGCGCACACACACTTACACACACACGCACACTCGCACACTCGCACACCCACCCACCCACACACACACACACACACACACACACACACAGCATCGTGAAAATGTTAAAATCAGATTCTAGGGACCTTAAAACGTGGTCATTTATCAAAATCTAGATATGCGATTTTTAGCACGATAATTTAAATGCTCTGATATTAATCACATCACAATCCTAGAAACAGGAACGTACATCCAGGACAAATTGCAGGTGGTTACAAGTAATTTTTCTCTTGAGCCTGTAGCTCGGGGAGCGGTGTTTCGGGGCGAGTCAAAGTATTGTAACAAAACGGCACACTCAGTCTTGACCTCTTCGTTCAATGAAAATCTTTGTCTTTCGAGCCAAACTTCGATTTTAATCTTAGGTAACAGAAATATGTCACTAAGGGTCAGATCTGATGAATACAGTGTGGTCATCCAACTCGAACTGCATTTAGTTAATTTTGGCCATGGCGACCGTTGAAATATGAGATGGAACAGCACTTTTTTCTTCTTTAAATTCAACCGTTTCTTTTTTGCAATTTCTGTCTTGTCAACTAATTAAAGATGCGTAATATTGTTATTATTTTATCTTTCTCATTATAGCCGAAGAACCTTAATCGAAATATAACAAATTTATTACTGATTAATAAGTAGTAAAGATAAATAATTTTAAAATACATTCTTCAGTAAGAAGTTATACCGAATTAAACATTTTATGACTATCACGTGTCGATTTGATTCTATTGGCCAGAAATATGAAAGCTGAGAATTCCGCCTATAATTTCACAGCGCCCCGCCCACAGAATATCCATTTTCCATTTCCATTGGTGAGTAAAGATGGTAGAACCACGAAGTATAATATGTACAAGAGATTAGAAAAAACGTCACCCATAATGTAACAGGCGAGTGAAGAAGGAGATAGATATAGGTAGGCCGCGTTTAACACACGACGTATATATATATATATATATATATATATATATATATATATATATATATATATATATATATATATATATATGGGTTCCCATTTAAAAAATCATAAGCTTGTGTTATATCTCGAGAATTATTAAGTTTTCAAAAAATCTAATTACGCAATTTTATTCAATCCAAAAAATCTGATGTGGACACGACTTCCTTGTCGCAAGACCAATATAAAGATGAAGTATAGACCCAATTATAAAATTGCACGTGTTTGGCGTAATTTGACATTAACATCTATTTTTTATTTTTTTGTTATTTTTTGTCCTAATCCATAGCAAGCCTCATTACAAAAACCAAAAAGTATATAATTTTTAAATTTACATATCTCGCTTATACAGAGGACTAATTTAATAATACTTGATGTGCTACACGCAGAATTTAATTCTCTAAAACTCTTATTTGAAGCATTTATTTCTAAAATCAAAATGAAACCATTTTATTCAAGAAAAACTATTAACAACTTCAGGTAATATATCACTTCCGGTTAGCCTGTTTTAACCAAAATCTGCTATGTTATTCCAATTGATATAAAAGTCTTATATACCAAATTTGAAACGTTTTGGATTATATTTTAATATAGTTTTTCATTAAAATCTATTATAGGCTTCAAATAAAGTACCATTTCTGGAAATTATGTAATGACCAGAAAGGGAGGTGCACAACTAGATGTTATAGAAGTCCTAAATACAAAATTTCAACTTTCTACGGCTTACCGTTTTTGAGTTATGCGAGATACGTACGTACGTACAGACGTCACGACGAAATTAGTCAGAATGGATTCAGGGATGGTCAAACTGGATATTTCCGTTGAAATCTCAAAACCGAAATTTTTCGCGATTACAATAGGTACTTCCTTTACTTCGTACAAGGAAGTAAAAAGGTAAAAATTTCTTAAAAACAATTTTTCTCTATCATAATAAATAAGATATGATATATTTTCAAAATGAACGAAAAACGAGTTTTTGCTTGTAGCTCAGAAACAAAAGGAGATCGAAATTTCCTGTGGTGACTATTAAACTTTTCTCGAATAGTTGACCCTGCAATGTACAAATGGTTTTGATCTATCATTAATATTACCCGATATACCTTAAAAAAAAACATCGAAAATGAGACGTTTTTGGTTTAAAGAAATTGAAAAACCGGGCCTAAATTTGATCAAAGTATGATGAATTAATTATGAAATATGAAGGTATCTCTAGACATCTATGAATTAATTATGAAATATGAAGGTATCTCTAGACATCTATGAATAAAATCTGAAATAATCTGTCACCAAGTGTCATTTACTTTGAAGTGTACATCCAATGTGTCAAAAACAGTCAAGATGATAAGTTTTTCTACTTTTAAGATAATGCTACGAGTTCTAAATGCAGCACTAATTTTTTCTGGATTTCTATTTATGTCTGAAGCAATCATTTTCATATTTAAAAATGATCCCATTGGAAAACGATACAATGTCGTTTCGTTTGCATTTGTAGCTCTAGGACACACGCTAATCATTATAGGTATTACTGGAATTCTTCTCACAGTTATCCCGAAGCTATACAAAGTGAGATATGGAGTTGTCATAGTGTTGGTTATAGTATGTATTGTTCAGTTTAGCTTATGTTTTGTTCTGTACTACCGAGAAATTACGCTAAAACGCATGTGGGCAAGAGATGTAAAGACACTATTTGAAGGATACAGAACTTCAAAACAAACCAGAAGAGAATTCAGTATTTTAGAAACGAGGTATCCAATTTTAATTAACTTAATATAAAAATAAACAAAGATATCCAAATAATGAAGTCCTCCACTACCGCTAAAAATCAAATGCGGTTAAACTAAAATCAATAGACTTTTATCAGTACGAATTGCTTCAAAATTAAATTGCATTAAAAAAAAAACAAATAGTATGGAGGACCCCATTATACTATAAATAAATATATCATCACGATTTATTACTTATGTTATTACCAATATCTGTGCACAAAGAAAATTTCATTTTAAAATCTATTTAATAAATATAACTGCTCGAGTTTTGTAGACGTGAGTTTTGTGCGTAAAGCGTTAGGTTATGTTTACAGATGTTGCAACCGATTATGTCCACATAATAACCTTCAACAATTTGGTTTATATGTACCTAAAAGAAAATCAATTTTCCGTATACCTATACCGCCTTCTAAGCGAAAGTGCCGTATATACAAAACAGCCATTTTGAGATAGATGCCCGGTTTCATTAACACTTGCTAAATCTCATGTTAATTAAATAGCAAATTGCTAAATTTTGACAGTGTTACAAATTCTTTTTGCTTTTCATGAATAGTTTTCAGGTGTCGTTTCATCAAAAGTTCAGCAGGACTCTTTCCTGTGGTGCAGTTGAGAGAAACATGTTGCGTAAGAAGGTATCGCATTATCCATCTTCTTAATTGCATTCTTGGCAGTTTATACCATTATTTCTGCTTGTCCATTTGAAGAAATGTGATTAGAAACATATTCATTGGACTGATAGGATGATTTCTGTTAGTAAAACTAATCAAATTGTCGCCAATGTAGTCTAATATTATTCTAACAATTTCCTTGGTAAATCTGTATCTGCTTTTAAATTCCGTCGCAGTATAAATTTCAAACGGATTTGTATGGATGCTTCGGTCTACATATACAAAAAAAAATTCTTCTGAGTCCGAATCAGATAAAAATTTTAAGTGTTTATTCTATAAATTTTAATTACAGTTGTATATGTACTATAAATTTCATCTAATATAATATGGAAATTAGTATATTCACAATGTAATTATCAATATTACACAAATGAACTTATAAAACTTTCATCTAACCAAATATTTGCAATAACATGAATAACATTTGTAACAAATTTATCAAATGTCAAATTTAGCAATGAGTTAAAAATTTAGAAAAACCTCGAAGCTATTTTTAAATTAACATACAATTTAAATTTAACACCCGTGAAACAACATTTGGTATTTAACAAAGTGCTAAATAATTTAACAAAGTGTTAAAATTTAGCAAACGTTTATGAAACCGGGCAAGAGATTTTTAAAATTTAACTTTGAGCAAGAGACCTTACGGTCAATTGCGTAATGAAACACGTGTTTTTTAAGTAACTTTAACATTATGAATTGTTTACAATAGTCAGCTTTCAAATATAACTCTTTCTTCTACAAAATGCGTACTACAGAAATTGTATTGCCATTACAAAGAAAAAATGCCGTATGTGCGCGCGCATACTGCATTTATGCTTAGTTCCTCGTTCAATTAGAACCCAATGGGGTCATACCAAAAAGAAAAAATGTTGATTTTTCTTTTATAAATGAAAAATTTACCTAATATTATGCATATATACATCAAAAATATTTAATATTATTATACTTTTCATTCATGATTTTCTTTATAAAGGTTCTGAGTTTGGTTTTGTGACGTCACAGTTTTGTACACAAATACACGATAGTGAGGCACACCCGTACTCGTGCTTTTACTGTACAAGAACAGATCTGTCACTCTTTTCTAATATAACCTTATATAACCAATATTTTGAAAGTAACATCAACATCTTTGCAACAAGTTATTTTTTTAAAAAAGGAAGTACAAATAACGAATTATGCTAAATAAAAATATAAATAAATACAATTTATGTTTGATTAAGATATTACAATGGTTGTACAATATTGTTCTGTGTCGTCCTACGAGAATAACTCGTTGAGAAGTAAAAATAAAATTTTTGTTTGTAATCTTATGGCTCAAGATGTAAGGGAAAAATGGTATAAGGCAATAAATACTCCAGAAGTTTTGAAGACTATGTTTGGTTTTAAGCGTGGTTTCAAAAGACAATGACATAAACGTCAAAAGTAGTTCCATTTTTGCTCGGTAGATGTCACTACGGCCGCAAAACTGTTACGTCATTCGAAATTTTATATAAACTTGAAAAAATTATTAGTGTAAAACTAGAAACTTATGTGTCATAAAATATATATTTTCGTAAGTAGTTTTAAATGTACTTTTAGAAAAAAAAAATAAATTGGAAAATATGGTATGACCACATTATAATTGGTATTTCAATTTTTCATAAAGTGAAAGTGATAAGGTGTACTAATTTGAACGAGTAAATCGTTTTTATCTGGGGGCAGACAGTAACCGATAAAAATGAGTAAAGGTCTTCGGATCGTGGACACTACCAACTCAGACGCAAAAATCGAATAGAAAACTAGAATGGAAAAATGAGTTGTGTCCCATTTTTTCGTACAAGTTGCTAATTTCATTTACATATTATAGTCCGGGAGGCAGCGTTGCAGATGACAAGATCATTTCATCCCTCACGATTTTTATTGGAATTTTTTTTTCTCGGGCAATCATTTAAAGATCCAAGCGTCAGCTACTCCAGTGGGGGTGGAGCTGACTATGACGATATTGGAAACATGTCGAAAAAAAATTTTTTTTAAATCATTTTAATACTCTTGAAAATTTGTCAATCTGTAGTTTAAATAATATTAAACATAAAAATAATCGTCAGTTGCACTGAAAATGGGGGATTATACGTCAGCTACCCCTATAAACCGGAAATAAAAGTGGGGGTGTAAAATCATTTCATCCCTTACAAAATTTTTACAGCGTATTTATTATGTTATTGAAATGCTAAAAACAATAATCAGCTGCGCTTCCAATAGGGGAAAAACCGTCAGCTAGGGGTTATAGCTGTTTAGCGCGCATACAATTTCAGCGTTGTATAATTCAAAGAGCGGTCTGACTGACGATCTTACCCCCATTATATCATCACCTGACTATCATTCTCAGTAAATATAGTCTCTAAACTATTAAACATAAAAATTTCGAATAGAATGAAATTTATTTAATCCAAATTTCGCGGTTTTCATTTTTTATACTTCCTTGTACATAGTAAAGGAAGTATTGCAATCGCGAAAAATTTTGGTTTTCAGATATCAGCGGAAATATCCATTTTGACCATCCCTGAATCCAGTTTGACTAATTTCGTCATGACGTCTGTACGTACGTACGTATTTTGCATAACTCAAAAACTGTAAGCCGTAAAAAATTGAAACATTGTATTTAGAACTGCTATAACATCTAGTTGTGCACCTCCCTTTTTGGTAATTACATAATTTCCAGAAGTGGTACTTTACTTGTAGCCTATAATAGATTTTAATGAAAAACTATTTTAAAATATATTTTGATTTTGAATTGCTAAAATGTTAATATTTTACAATTTTTAGGCAGTAAAACACATGTAATTAAAAATAATAACATTTTTGCAGTTAAAAATCAAAATAAGTCAAAACATTGGTCTTGTCAACATGACATTGTTCTTGTCAAAATGACATGCGCACACAAATCAGCCGATTCTAAGCACGTCAAGGTCCCTCGAGTCACGTGTTTGCTCGCGCTCTATAGGAATAAAATAATATATTTAATGAATTAGGACAGAAAATAAAAAAATCTGGTGTGGCCAACACAATACCTCCCGCCATGTACCGCTCAAGGGGTAGCTGACGTATAATCCCCCATTTTCAGTGCAGCTGACGATTATTATCATGTTTAATATTATTTAAACTACAGATTGACAAATTTTCAAGAGTATTGAAATGATTTAAACAAATTTTTTTTTCGACATGTTTCCAATGTCGTCATATCCAGCTCCACTCAGATGCAAACAGCTGACGCTTAGTTTGTTTCATAGATATATTCAAACTATCATTTAATACAAAAACTGTGAGGGATGAAAACACTGACAAAAATGCAACGCTGCCTCCCGGACTATTACCATTTGAAAATATTGACGTTTGATGCTTGATAAGCTTAAAAATTATAAGATAATAAAATATTACCTAATTCTACTCATTTTTGATAAGTTATTATAAATAATTACTTATAAATAAATTAATATATTCGCAGTAAAAATTTAATTTACTTACTGTCGGGATAATTTCTTCGTTATGTTTTATAAATTTTTAGAATTGCAGAAATGGCTGAAACTAATTTCATAAATTCGACCAACCTGACATCTGTAGTCATACAAGTTCAATGTTTATGATCAAAAAATGTGATCGAGAACCCGGAACGATTTCTAACATCGTGGACACAGGCCTTAAGGGCCTGAATTAGATACAAGAATAGTTAAAGGCAGTAAGGGTGCAGGTGCACTGAACAGTTTTCTTAAATCTAAAGAAGTGTCGTGGTCAGCAAACGCGAAATGTGAACTGTGGACACTAAAGAGGAAACTAGAGATCTGGGAAAGGAAAATTTCAAGAAAAATCAATGGTAGAATAAGTGTCGGGAGTGTGAAGACATAGGACAAACGCAAAAATAATGAACTTTTATGGAAACAAACCTATAACAACGGAAATAATACAAGCGCAGAGACTTGGTTAGGCCATATTGTGAGAATATCGGAAACCCGGATTAAATTAGTGTATAGCAGAATAATACAAGGAAGAAAACGAAGAAAAAAAAGAAAAAGGCGACCAAGGGGAAATTCAGTGGTTTCTGACTTAAAAACGTTAAAAGTGACAAATCATCATCATTACCGAAATCTGCGAACAAAGCAGATTGGCATGCCCAGCAATGGGTAATATGCCGTGATGATATATATTATTTTAGAAAAAGAAGAGGACGACCATGGGGAAAGTGGAGTGATTCAGTGGTTTCTGACTTAAAAACGTTAAAAGTGACAAATCATCATCATTACCGAAATCTGCGTACAAAGCAGATTAGCACACCCAGCAATGGGTAATATGCCGTGATGATATATTTTATTTTAGAAAAAGAAGAGGGCAACCAAGGGGAAAGTGAAGTGATTCAGTGGTTTCTGACTTAAAAACGTTAAAAATGACAAATTGGGAAGAAAAATTCAGGAACCGGGCACAGTGGAAAAAATCTGCAAACAAGCCATGGACCTTTAAGGTCTGCAGAGCTGAACAACAATTTTTTAAACTATTTTCATCGTTATTTCCTTCAAATATTAATACTGCAAAAAAGTAAAAATAGAAAAGAATTTGCAGTAACTGACACGTACTAAAGAAAAGTGTAGTATACACGGCATATTCTGCACTGTTGTTTAATACACTGCAGACATTGCGTTTTTATCTAGTATTTACAGTAAATTTTGTACAAACGGCAAACAAAATCAGCGAATATTTCCACTAGTTATGGCATATACGGCGTTTTTGCTGAGTAAAGAGAGCACAGAATGCTTGTAGTAGTAGTATACTATTATCCCAAAATCTCATTTTGGCTATTTTTGCACATACGGCTCTTTCGCTTAGCATGTCAGTATACAGGGTGGTAACCGCGACCACGGAACATAGGTTTTTAACATGTAAAATCCAGGGGCGTAAACTACGTGGGTGCACGGACGCACATGCACCCACAGAAATAATTTTGCCCCAACATTTTAATTATATTTTATATATTGTAAAAATGAGTTGTCAATCTTTTTAAGTTGTTTAAGAGTAAGCTAACATTATTTAATCGTGTCATGATAATGGCAGTAAAATACTACTATTAAGTCGAACAAACGGATATGTTAATAATTATAGGATATTGCGAAGAAAATTATTGGCAACCTATAAACAAATGTTATTGTCATAAAAAATTAGTTGTTTGGCATTTAGATAGATTGCTAGACGAAATTTATTTTAAAAATTACACTGTGCACTGTCACTCATATTTATTTATTTTTTCTGCCTAAATCGTTACAGATATCACAACTTACGCAGGGACAGAAAAATTTACCAATGAATGTATCATTGTCGTGACACCTAAGTTTCATTCAATCCGAACAAAGCGTTCTGTTATTATAAGCAATTTTTTTTACTAAACGGTACCCTTTCGGTTTTTCGGATATTGGTAAATTAGGTAAAAATCGTGTTATTTTGGGCCCAGGAAACTATGTTTAAGCCATTTCAAGTGTTTTACAGATATCCTGTATATTAATATTTACTACGTATACATGCAGTTTTGAAAATGGTTTCAGTTTTCAGTCAAAATTATAAAAAACTGTTTACATTTTCAAAACAGGTTTATAAGATTGACTTGAAAACAGTTTCGACGCATGCGCATTTGGCTGATGTTAGTGACAGATCCTCTTCACTCTAAGTTCTTCGTTTTGCCATTTTTCCAATTATTTTTTCTACTTTGCACCACTACCCACTAAAATTACACAAATGTGAGTTTATTTGAAGGTTAGCAACACAAAGCTACAGAAACGTTATGCTATGTACACATGCGTAATATGGAAACTGAATTTTAAGTGTTTACATGAGTAGTTTTGAAACTAGTTTTCAAATCAAACCCATGAAATTTAGTTTCGGTTTGTGAGAACTCAAAACCGTTTTGACACTGTATACATGGCGTTTTCAAAACTAAAAACGTTTTGAAAACGGTTTGAAAACTGCATGTAAACTGAGCAATTAGAAGTATTATTATTTTATTTCTTTGTAATAGATATTAATTTTATTTATTTGAAATGTATACATAATGCAATGTATGTATAATAAAATAAGTATGTTATTCTTTTGCATCATTTGCATTTTTAAAAACATAGGTACCCATATTTAAAATAAAAATAGTGCACCCACAGCCAAAATAAAAAGTTTACGTCTCTGCAATCAAACTTTTGTAATTTCGTGCTTCCCTAATTATTTTAGGTAAAAATGCTTACTAAAAAATTCTCTCTATTCAAGGTATGAATGTTGCGGAAACGATGGCCCAAACGATTACTACCGAATAGGGGGGATTCCGAGGTCGTGTTACATTGCGGAGTACTACCCTGAGTATTTGGACGAGGATACTGCGATTAACAGAGTTGGATGTTCTACTGAAATATTCTACTATTATAAATATTTACTATTCTATACACTCTGGGCATGTTCAACAAGTAGTGTATTAGAATTGATCATAGCTGCTTGTACTTTGTATTATGTGAAAATGTTACGAAATAATCCACCACATAGAATAATAAATTGTGATACGTAGAACCATGAGAATTATTTATTGATATTTAACTAACATTAAGTGTAATTGAATGATCTGGATTTAAATGAGTAGAAATAATTATGAAGTTTTTGAATACTCTTAAAATGTATTTTTCTTCAAGCGTATTATAATATCCATATTATGCTCCTGTACACACACTATAGAAGAAGTTCATTGTCTTACTAGTACAAAAATGTTGATATTGTTGTACTAGTAAAAAAATGTTAGTGTTTTAGTTCACCGCTGGCGGCGGCAGTTGTCACAGCAACACATATTATATTGAAAATTGTTATTTGACAGTTGTGTCGTTTTTGTTTTGTAGTGTACACAGCCAGCTTTGGCTGAAATTGCAAATATTACAATTAAAAAATTCCAAAAAAATGTCAAATTATTCTTTGAAACACTTGAAGAAAAAATAGTATATGTCATTCGGAGTAGAACGCCCCTTTTGTGTTTTACCCAGCTTGCTTAGCCTCGGCTAGCGCCTCGGCCGCAATAGCTGGGTTCAACACAAAAAGACCGCTTTCTACTCCTAATAACATAATATACTATTGTTTTTTGGTATAATTTTAATCTAGGATAAAAAATGTAACATTTTTTTAAATAAAGAAGTGTTCCAGCCGTATGCATAAGTGCAAGCTTAAAATGGTTTTAGCAGCATTTTGCGTAGTGACCAGTAACACCAGATAAAATGCTATTAGCGAGATGGTATGCATAGTTGTACTTTTACTGGTCACTACTAAATAGCCAACTTGCATTATATTTAACTTGGCAACATTGTAAAATTTGGTTGTTTATTAAGCTGACAACTGTCAGTTCTATATGTTTTGAGGTAGAATATCATTTCGTGTGTTATTATAGCGTTCTTGTTATTAGATTTTAGTTGATTAGACCAGTTATATTAGGTTATATAAATTAAAAAATAGTGGCTAAAGTGGATATACAGTTATCAAGTGCTGTCATCACATATATCAGGGAGTATGTTTATAAATGGATTGTTACATTTTAATTTGAATAGTCAGGCATTTTATATATAGAACTAAACAGAATGTAAAATGGAAGAGGGCTTGTTGAATATACACGAGGAGGTGGAAGAAATAGAAGCAATATAAAAATTTATTGGAATCAATGACGAATTGAACCCTTGTCGTAAAGTTTACTAAAATTTGATAATGGTGAAATAAGTGGCAGATAATAGTTACCAATCCCATATGCAAGATACCTATTAACACCCTTGTTGAATCGGGTCACATGCAGAACGGCGTTACAATCGAGCGCACATCAGAACGAGGAATGTTGTGGGAAGACTGTTTGGAATAATGAAAAATAAATTTTTATGCTTCTTTAATGCACTACAACTTCATATAGAAACGGCAATAATTGCAGTGGCTGTTTTGCATAACATTTGTGTTAATGAAAGAATCGAAGAACCTGATGAAGAATTCGCAGATGATGAAGATGAAGACAATGGCAACATTCATGAGAGGCATCCTTCGAAGGCAATATATTGAAAAATATTTTAATTAAAAACAAATATAATGCAAAAAACTAATGTGTTAACAAATTACTTATAGTTACATGTAGAACAAAGCTAAAGACAAACAAAATGTGAACTAAAAATGTGAATAAATTATTCATTTACATGTACAAACTTATTAATAAATATTAAATAAATTTAAACTAGAAAAATATTGTCACTTTACAACTCTTCCCGTTTTTCCCTTAAAGCTGCAATTCTTGCTTCTTGGTATTGTTTCTCATAATTTATTTTTAATTGTGCATCTCTTCGGCATGCCTTAACACCACTACAACTACTTCTTTTATAACTACTATAACCGTTGTTTAGAGGTTTCCCTTAAAAGTGTCTTAAACATGCGTCAGTTGGTTACTAACACTTAGTTGCCAACTAACAATTTAAATCCTACTAAATGTCATTATACATAAGGTTTTTCTTAGTGACATTTAAAATTGTTTTTAAAATGATCTTAGTGACCACTAACAAATTTATGCATACGGCTGGAATTTTTTGAATACTCTTAAAATGTATTTGTTGTTTGGTATAATTTTAATCTAGGATAAAAAATGTAACATTTTTAAATAAAGAAGTTTTCATAAACTATATTCGTCGTCAAATAAGTTGTTCATTTTTTTCCCTTTCTTCTCATCCTGTCCCTTGCCATGCGGTGTTGCCGCTTCTTCATAACTTAGCACTTTCAACATTATTCATGATTTGGCAACAGTGTAGAAATTTCCAGTCCATACTTATATGTAAATGCAGCTCTCACCTAGTCAAGAGCCGCCACTGACATACAGATAATGTTAGTATATCGTTTTAAACACGATTTATTATATTCTAAAATAATATACGAGGAGTTACCAGCCTATTTTTGTACATGTAAACATAAGCTTAATAATCCTGAAACCGGTAAAATGTTATTATTTTACAATTTTCAGGCAGTAAAACTTATATGGAATTAAAAATTATAACTTTTTAAAAGTTCAAAATAAAAATAAGTCAAAACATTGATTTTGCCAAAGTGACATTGATCTTATCAAAATGACACACTGAGACTGTACTCTTTATTATCATGATTATTATTTATTTGTTTATTTATGCATTTATTTGTTTGGTTATTTATTTATGCACTTAAAATAACCAAACAATTATACTGTTAATGTTCTTATTAGGATTCGTTGCAAGTGACATTTGTAGTTAGTATTTAATTGCGATGGCCATTGCATAAAAATATTGTTGCATATGTGTTCTTTGTTTCTAATGCTCAGATTAAGGGTTGGCGCCAGGCAGACGCGCGAGCCGCAGACTCTTGACACTGCAACACAGGGCTAGCTAGGGCCATCTGGCAATCCGTACCTGATAAGGAGCGATGACAAACTTATGATGTTCTAGAACGTTCCTCGAGCCACCCAACCACCCACTCACACCGGTGGCGGGGAAGTGCAACCCTCACCCCCGAAACGCCTATGATCGGAAGGAGACAAGAGGGATATTTTGATTTAAATACGGGGATAAACGCTGCTGTATTCGACAGTCTGGTTTCGGCCAGACTCACAGACCTTGGACCTCTGGCATGGTTGACATGTTGGGTAACCCAAGGTTCTGAACTTCTACAGTCTGGTTTCGGCCAGACTCACAGACCTTGGACCTCTGGCATGGTTGACATGTTGGGTAACCCAAGGCTTTGAACTCATCGAACTCTTACACTTGGCTTGTCCGAGGTAAGTTTTCCAGGACTACCTTCGACTCCGCTTCCCAATACCTCCCTACTTTCCCCCCATTCAGCTGCTATGGCAATGTCAGGCACGTTTGGGGAACCTCCATACTTTCCCCCCATTCAGCTGCTATGGCTATGTCAGGCACGTTTGGGGATCCTACCCACTTTCTCCCCTATTCACCTGATTTGACTCCCTTCTCACTGAGGACGAACTTATCTTAGACAAGTCATAAACTATTTATCTTTCTGTACAGAGTCACCCGCTATCGACGGGGGTCATATATCTATATAAAATAGCAACAGTATTTGGTTTGTGTTTGGCATAGCTCACGGTAAACACACTAATATATTATGACTTATTGTTGTCACAATAATATAATGAATTTATATCTATATAACCTGGTATTGGTTGTCAATCAAACGTAATTTTGCCGGACTTTTTACATAAGATGAACTGTCAAAGATTTAGGTTAAAAAATATGTAACCAAAATAACAATTTATGAAAGAAATTTAAATTACTCAAAAAATAAACAATATTACGTATTTAATTTACTTATTACTATAGTTTAAATTCATAGTGGAATCGAAAGAAATTAATGATTGATGATTTTGAAATAGTTTTTGTCAGAGCTTTCCTACAAATTTTAATTTTTTCAACATCACTCTGATTAGGATAGATAGGATTGGGACTCGCAGAATCCGTTGGCGGGTCTGTCAGCGCACCTATCATGGCGGCCAGTAGGACATGTCAAATTTGTTTAACTTTCTGACTGAGGGTTTTCTTACTCAAAATATTGTAAACAGCTCACCTCCACGCGATTTTTTTAGTTTGTTCAGTCGCATCCTACATCAAGAAACGTAGTTAGGGAGCAACAATTCATAAATTCGGATTTAAATACTTCTTGTGGCGTAACCTGACATATGAAAATTCTGACTTAGAACTGCAGTCTACGGGAACAAATATTAGTGAAATCAATAAATCTACAAATTTCATTACTGTCAATAGTTGTATTACAATTACATACCTGCAAAATTTTATTATAATCTCCTTTTGTAAAATGAAAAGAGAAAACATATTTATGTATCAGATTAAAGCATTGCAATATATTTAAATATAAAGTAGTTTTCGACGGACGCTATTTCTGGACAAATAAGGTTAAACGCTATATATATACCGTAAAAATTTTACGTACGCATGCGCATTGAAGTCAAAATGCGCTCTAGCGTTCACGCTATTTATATTGACGTTATGTGAAAACTCTCTATTAACAACTTAAACTTACATAAAATTCGTCTAAAATTTTAAATATCTGCAAGTCGGCTCATTTCGCAGTTTGTCTTCCAAACTTTCGACATGATTCAAGACAAACAATATTACGAATTTAATACGTGTCGAATTAGTTGATGAAAAAAATAGAAATATAAATAGGTATAATTTTGATTTATGAATGCACCTTTAAAGTTTCTATCAGTCGGCAGTATTATTATCGTAGCTCTTTTGATTAATAACTGAATATCTTTCGACATTCAATTCGTTTATTCTTTTCTAAAAGAATATTTCAAGTTGTGGTTTTCAGATTTTATAATATAAATTTATCATATACTATTATGCTTATAGAGTTAATAGCTCTCCTTATTGCGTGTAAAACTATAAATAATTTACATTTACCGAAATAAAAATGTCGGATATAAACAATTCGTTTTACTGGCGTTTTGAAATATAATCACTTTATCACGCCTGCCCCGAGTCCGTGACTGTTAGGTTTCCCTTCTCTTATTTCGTGCCTGAAATCATAATAATTACTTACCAAAATCACCCTACCTGTCATCACAATTTTACTAATGTTCCTACCTTGCCCTTACTGTAAAAGGGGATGTAACTTAACACTTCTGCCATTATCGTCTAACACTTTACAAGGGAGCGGAATGCTTTCAGTTTTTCAGTTTGATAATTAGGTTAGATTCCCCTACGTATATTGATAAGGTGTATCTTCTGAGTGTATACAACATCTTGCTTGAAACTAGTAGTTAGTGCATTCGAAACATAAGTTTTATTTCATCATAATCGGTGGCATTATAGCCTTAAACATAACAGAACAATATTTTATACACCAAGGGCGTTATGAAGATAATAATGCCAAAAGGACGACGAGGATCTAGCCCTTCACTAGAATATGTGAAACAAGTTTTCATTTATAACAATTTTGGTTACAATAATGCAGTCTGTTGTTTCGGAAGATATTTTAATGAGAGCGAAGAAAACCAATGAAGATTTATTACTTACGAAATCGACGGCAATTTACGACAAAGAGTTTTGAAAATTGTAATTTTATATTTGGAAAATATATTAATAAATACATCTACATTAATAAATAAGGTGTAAATATTTTTTGAGTCAATAAATAATGTTATACATAGTTTTTGTATTAATAAATATTTACATTTTTTGTGTTATGATCTATTATGCTCTCATATGCCCCGGTTGTTACAGATATGTTTATATACTCCGTATCCTAGCAATAAACTGTTCATAATATTCAGTGAGATATAAAATATCCTAGAGATTCGTTTCTGTATTTCGGAATAAGAATGAGATTTCTAGCATGCTTAGTGACACTAGAATGAGTTTCATTCTTAAACGATTTTTGATAACATTTTGTTATTTGAGATTTGAATGAGTGCATTATATAGGCAACGAACAAAATAAAATACACAAATCACTTTTCTGCAAAACTATATTAGGGAAAAATTGTAAATGAAAGCAGATACAGAGAAAATAATATAATTCATTTCTAACTGTCCTAAAATATAGTTGCCTTCTGTAAATTACTTATTAAAAAAAAAATTCAATGTTAAAATTTTGATTTGGCGGTGTCTCTTTACCTATTAATTTTAGAAAAAAAGTGCGAAGAAGAAAAATGTTCAGACTGAAAAGTGCATCGATGAGTATAAAGTTTGTTATTCAATTGTTTTTTATGTACGAGAAAATTCACGAATTAAGGTAATTATCAGAGTGCCATGATAAATAAGACAATAATTTATGTTTGTTGTTTCTGACATATCTGACAGATTTGACATTTCTTTTGATTTTAATATTATTAGAATAATAAGACAATCTAGAAGTGAAGAATCACAAATTCAAATAATAAAATTAAATGAAATGTCAAATCTGTCAGATATGCAAATATAAATTATTGTTTTATTTTTCGTGGCACTCTGATAAATACCGTAAGTCGAGTATTTTCTTTTGCTTCTAACTCGTATATAAGAAACAAATGAACAACATAGTTGGTACTCATCGATGCACGTTTTCATTCTGAACATTTTTCTTTATTAAACTTAATAGGTAAAGAGATATTGTCAAATCAAAATTTTAACATTGAACTTTCTATGTAAACACCCGATATATTGCTCTTAAAATTTCGATTTGTTTTTTTTAAGTCTAGCTTAAAATTTAAGCCTTGTTGGTGTAAAAAGTAAATTAAATTTTATGACAAATAAACACACGTTTGTTTGTTAATTCCATGGCTATCACTACTTTTGAGCAGATTTTCGACATTTTCTACCTAATTTCTGCTTTTATAAAGCATGCAAAATTAATTTTGCTTATTGATTCAAATGCAAAATTGTATGTTCTACAACTTTAATTTAAATATTTTTTTAAATTAATTTGTGGAGCAACGCGCAAGGAAAAACGGTTTTCCCATGTTAAATGTCTATGTAACGGACTTCGAGCGCCACCCGGTATATGGGGTATGTGACCTTGACCAAATTTACAGAAATTATAATTTGTTAATAATATAAAGTTAAAAATGACATATTCATATTTGTTTTAAAATTTGTTAAATATGGAAAGAATTTGAGAAAAGTTGTATTTAAAATAGTTATGGTGGTCTCTATCGTGATATTTTAAAGTAATATAATAGTATATTCTATAACTAGTATGGAATAGATCATTTCCGCGCGAGCGAAAAGTTTGTAGGCCGAGCCGTAGGCGAGTTCAACGGTTTCGCGAGTGGCGGAAATACTATTCCATACGAGTTTTAGACTATACTTTCTCTAACACTATTTAAAAAATATATTTTGCTTATCACTTGACACTTTTGCAAAAAATAATAAAATATTATTGGCATGTTATAAAATCAATAATTTTTATTTAACTTACCATGTAAAAGCATCAAAATACGTAAAACAAGGCGGATAATTCAATTTTGTAATCATTTCTTTTATAATTTGACAGTTAAGGCAGTTGAGGTGACAAAATTAAAAAACAAAACGCCCAAGCAAAGCCGGCTTGATTTTGAAAACAATTCCGTGTTGTCAGGTATTTTAAATAGGTGAATTGAAAAACTAATGGTCTGTGTCAACCTATTACGGAATATTATTCCGTAACAGTATGATGGAGTGTCCTCATTTTGTAACAGATTTCAGTTACAGAATGTATAAATTCCAAAGTAGTATAGAGAAAATATGTTTTTTTTTTAATTATTTGTGATCATACAGTCTTTTTATCTCTATGCAATATAATAATTATCATGAAATTCCTGTTAAATGTATTTCGAAGTATTGTAATTATTTTTCTTCCATGTTCTGCTGTAACAGAAAAGGAAATATCTTATTTAGAGAAATAAAATAGTATTTTGACGATTGTTATATCAGTTTTATGATAATGGAATATGATTATGAGTTAATGAACTTTTATGGGTTTTGAGAAAAGCTATAAACATAATGCAATTTTCATAAAAGGGAGATAAGTAAGAAATTAATGTTTTATTACCTGAAATAGACACGAATAGGATAAAAGCAAAGAAAAGCTACATAAGGATTTGTAATAAACTATTGTTTTAGGTTTCCAAATTTATGGTGCTGAATATTTTATAGTATATTGTTATATTTGTATGTTTTGTTTTGATCTATTAAAGAATTCGCTTGTTTGATCATCTATCTATCTATATACCGTGTGTCTATTTTAAAGGTGTACATTTTCGATGTTTTTTTAAGGTGTCTCTGGTAATATTAATGATAAAGCAAAACCGTTTGCTCATTCCAGGGTCAACTTTTCCAGAAATGTTTAATAGTCACCACAGGAATTTTCGATCTTCTTTTGTTTCTGAGCTACAGGCAAAAACTCGTTTTTCGCTCATTTTGAAAATTAATCATATCTTATTTATTATGATAGTTAGAGAAAAATTGTTTTTATAAAAATTTTACCGTTTTTCAAATAGAATGAAATGGCGTAATTAGATTTTTTGAAAACTTAATAATTTTCGAGATATAACAAAAACTTATGATTTTTTAAATGGGAACCTATGTTGAAAATAGTCTCGTCTTTTTGCTTATTTTATAAGCTTTTCAATGATATATAACAAGTCTTTATTCTTTTGTTTTAAACATTAATAAAAGACGAATTATTAATTTATTGAGGTGTAAATATTGGAAATTATTAAGAAACAAATGAAAAAATTTATTACAATTCATCATTTATTTATTTTGATTCAATATCTATTAATTTTGTTCTCAAAATTATTCTTAACCAATTATTTTCGGGTTAGTTAAATTACTATTTATCGACGTTACAGTTGGCTTTGACACGATCCGAACAATATGGTTTAATATGCTTTTGAAGTAAATAAATTGAAAAAATGAGTCAAACTGAAACAAATACGAATGCGAATGATGATCTGGAATAGATTTTTTCATTTGCTTCTTAATAATTTCCAATATTTTCACCCCAATAAATTAATAATTCGTCTTCTATTAATGTTTAAAACAAAAGAATGTAGGCTTGTTATATATCATTGAAAATCTTATAAAATAAGCAAAATAATGAGACTATTTCCAACATAGGTTCCCATTTAAAAAATCATAAGTTGGTGTTATATCTCGAGAATTATTAAGTTTTCAAAAAATCTAATTACGTCATATTATACTACTTAAAAAACGGTAACATTTTTGTAAAAACATTTTTTCTCTAACTATCATAATAAATAAGATATGAGATATTTTCAAAATCAGCGAAAAACGAGTTTTTGCCTGTAGCTCAGAAACAAAAGAAGATCGAAAATTCCTGTGGTAACTATTAAACTTTTCTCGAAAAGTTGACCCTGCAATGTGCAAACGGTTTTGCTCTATCATTAATATTACCCGAGATACCTTAAAAAACATCGAAAATGAGACACCTGTACATAGGAGATTAACATGGGAAATTTTTTTTGCAACTTCCTACTCGCCTAATTATTTTAAGCAAAAATGCGTCAAATAAAAGTTTTAGGGTATAAAATTCTTCATCTAAAACAATAAACAGAATTCCCTTTACATGCTTTATAACGGCAGAAATTAAATATGAAAATGTCGAAAATTACGTTAAATATATCGACAGCCATGGAATTGAACAAAAAATAAATAAATGCTTGACGTTTTATGTGTCACAACGTAAGTTAACTTATTTGACGTTTCTGACAATTTGTTTTGAACAAATATCGTTAATTATGGCAACAATAGAGCGCGAGCAGACACGTGACTCGAGCAACCTTGAAGTGCTTAAAATCAGCTGATATGTGTGCGGGTGTCACTTTGACAAAACCAATGTTTTGACTTATTTTATTATTGGACTGTTAAAATGTTACTATTTACAAGTTCGTGTGTTTTACTGCCTGAAATTTGTAATATATTTACAATTAAGCAGTTCTAAATCAAAATAAGTCAAAACATTGGTCTTGTCAAATTGACATTGCTCTTGTCAAAGTGACATGCGCACACAAATCAGGTGATTCCAAGCCCTTCAAGGTCGCTCGAGTCACGTGTCTGCTCGCGCCCTATAGAAATATAAAATTTATAAATAAAGTTAAGAAAATATACAGTTTTGTTTAAATAATATGAATATATCAAAAATTCAACATTGCGTAACAAAATTATGTATGATGCTGTTATGTACTCTCAACTCATTTCCGATACATGATACATCTACTTTAGTACTACAGAAGGGGTCTACACTTATCATTCCTAACACTCTTTCTGAGAGTAACGCATGTTCTGCTCGTCCTATATTCTGATTACGCGGCTCCCGTATATTTTTTGAAGACACATTTTCAAATATGGTCACCAATTTAGCTCATCATTCGTATAAATCTTAATCTTTTCAAACAATAAAACTAGACAAAATCAAATTGTCAGAAACGTCAAATAAGTAAACTTACGTTGTGATAGATAAAACGTCAAGCATTTATGTATTTTTTGTTCAATTCCATGGCTGTCGTTACAATGCATGGAAAGGTAATTCTGTTTATTGATTTAGATGAAGAATTTTATGTTCTAAATCTTTTATTTGGCGCATATTTGCTTAAAATAATTAGGCGAGCAGGAAATTGCAAAAAACTGATTTCCCATATTAATCTCCTATGTACACCTTTAAGACAGACACACGGTCTAAGCACTGATACGACACTACCTTTACGTGTGTATTTGAATTTGGTGACCTTCAACAGACTCGCTTTACGCGCTAGCATAGGCGTACGTAAGATATTTGCCTAGGTATCTAAGAGGAAAGATTATTTATTTTGATATAAATGTTAGTATAGTACTATGAAATTTTTTGAAATAACATTCTTTTAAAACCTTTCCCGGTTTAAATTAAAATGTAAACATACAGAAAATACCTGAAACCTAATTCAAATTTAAATGTCCATTTGATAAAAATATAATAATTGTTCTAAATATTAAAACCCCTTAAGAATTACATATAAATTTTAGTGTAACCATAATATTCTGAGGCGGTCGATGGAAATGTAAAATAAAATAAATAGAATATTTTTCTGGGTCAGTCGGTAATCTAAAAAAAGCTTTTTAGAATTGTTTTATCTTTATTATTATTTGGACAGTCTTTTACACAACAATATATTACACCACCTGGCATTATGTCTAGTAGTCTAGTCTGGTAGTCGTAATATTCTTGCGCTGAACCGCCCTTCACACGAACACCGTCACTCCGTTAGTGGCAAAACCTGGCGTACCCGAGTACGCCCAATCTCTTTACGTTCCCCTCCCTGGTCCAAGTTCACGCACACATAGCCATGAGCACACGGACGGCAATACATATAACAGTGTCGCTTCTGTTGACGTCATGTATACAGGGTGTAAATGAAATAAGTGCATTAAATTTAACCAGTAATATAACTCGTCGAGAGCAACAATATTTCTTAATAACTTTTTCTCGAAATCGCATATTTTTTTAGCATTTTATAATTTTGTTATTCAAATTTTAAATTTCTTTATTTTAAAAATTGTACTATTACGAATTTATTAATAATAAATATGTTTTCCGTTGATCGTTTATTAATTAATGTGTCTACATGTATGCAACCACCACCCGACAATTTTTGTGCTGTGTACATCGATGTTTGATTCAAACAGCTGAGGACAACAGAGATTTTGCCAGTGGCGGGTAACGAAATTTTAAACAAATCTTTAAAGAATTTTAACTCAATAACTAGAAGATTTAGAAAAAAAAATTATTAAGAAAAATTGTTGCTCTCGACGAGTTACATCACTGGTTAAATTTAATGCACTTATTTCATTTACACCCTGTATATTCTGTGCTATAAGCCTGTTTGGGCGAATTTAGTAACTTTTAAAATTAACAAATTTGTTCTAATCCAAATGATCAACTACAAAATTGTGTAAAATTTTAAAATTACACAGGTTAATTAAATTAAGATTTTCCCACAACAATCGAACAAGTTTACTCGTACTCTATAAATTTTTTAACTTCGGTGGATAATAAATTTTTGATTATCCAAGTTGTCTTAACAATATATCTCTTATTGATACCACCAGCATCCACTTAATACTTTGGTTATACCCTTCTCCGTTTACCTTCAACCTTCCTGCTGCAATGGTGTATCCCTACAAGCCTATACGTTGAGCGGGATAACCCCAGCGCTTCATTACCGTCCATTAACAGCATTAAAGCCCTTCTGTCACTGACACTTCTTGTCTCAACTCAGACTAGCCGGTGTCTCGGGTGGTCAAGCTCAAGCCGGCCAATTACCCCAACGTAGCAATTAAGGGGTTGTAAAAGAGAAAAGAGCAAAAGAAAAGTGAAGACTAAAGTTGTGGATTACGAGATATTTGTTTGTGTAGAATGTTGAAGCAGTGATATATTTACTGAGTTTACAAGCAGTTTTGAAACCGTTTTTAAAACGTTCTTAGTTTTGAAAACGCCATGTGTACAGTGTCAAAACGGTTTTGAATTATCTCAAACCAAAACTCAAATTCATGGGTTGGACTTGAAAACTACTCATGTAAACACTTAAAATTCAGTTTCGATTCTGCGCATGCGTACAGAGCATAACATTTCTGTCGCTTTGTGTTACTAACCTTCAAATAAACTGACAGTTGTGTAGTTTTAGTGCGTAGTGGTACGAAGTATAAAAATAATTGGAATAATATCAAAACGAAGTATTTGGAGGGAAGAGGATCTGTCACTTATATCAGCTAAATGCGCATGCGCCGAAACTGATTTCAAATCAATTTTTAAACTTGTTTTGAAAACTGAATGTAAACAGTTTTGCATAATTTTGACTGAAAACAAACCATTTTCAAAACTGCATGTATACGTAGAAATTATAAACGGGAATGGAGTATTGTATTCATTAATATAAATATTGTAAGGGCAATTTATTTTACTTAATTGTTATTATACTGGAATCGTAACCTGGGTAAATGTCATGTTACAACGGTTTAATTTAAAGACGGCTGAGCAACAGCTGCCATAATGTAATCCTATGGCAAATGAGATTTTTTAAAACATACATATTTATTAGTAATAATTATTACGCATAGCACAAATAAGTAAAGACAAATTTCATCTTCAAGTGGTATGTTTAACAACCGAAAATATTAGCCGAGGGTGAATAAAACTAAACATGGCGTACTACATTATTATTAAATTTTTATAGTTACGAACAAAGTATTTAAACATAATTTTTGCAATACCTGTACTGTAAGTTACTTAGTAATACTAAAATTTAAAAAAATCTGATGTGGCCAACACATGACCTCCCGTCAATTCCATGTTTGATATAGCAATGAACTTTAATTTGTTGTTCCAATAAATAGAAAAGTCTGTAATACCAAACTTTAGATTTTATTTTATTATGTTTTTCCTCGAAAATCTGTTAACAGCTCCAAATTAAGTACCACTTCCGGTTTATCATATAGGTATAGTCAAAATATATAATATTGTTTCAAATTATACACGAGTTTTAAGTACCAAATTTAAGAAATTTTGAATCATGTTTTAATATATTTTTTTAAGAAAATCTGTTTATAGCTTCCTGTAAAGTGGTATTTCCGGTTTATCAATTTTAGAAAACATCTAGTATGTCGTTCTCATTAATATAAAAGTCTTAAATACCAAATTTAAAAAGTTTTGGATTGTACCAATTTATTTTTCACAAATATCTGTTCAGAGCTTCAAATAAAATATCACTTCCGGTTTATCAATTTTAGCCAAAATCTAATATGTTGTTTCCCTTTATATGAAATCTTAAATACTAAATTTGACAAGTTTTGGAGTATATCATAATATATTTACACGAAAATCTGTTCAGAGCTTCAGTAAAGTATCACTTGCGGTTTATTAATATTAGCCAAAATTTAATATGTTGTTCCCCTTGATATAAAAGTCTTAAATACTAAAATTGCGAAGTTTTGGATTATATTTTAGTATAGTTTTTGATTAAAAACTGTTATGGGCTCCAAGTAAAGTATCACTTCCGGTTGTCCAATTTTACCTAAAATCTAATCAACTCTTTAGATGAATTCAGAAAGCTTAAATACGGAAAATAGAAATATTTGGAAGTTTGTTAAAAGAGTTATCGTGGAGGAAAAACGTCACCCACACATGATGTTAATTGTCAAAAGTGACATGAAAATTTTTTTTTTTTTGATCGACGTAAAGTATAAATTCGTTTTATTGAATATCAAAATACCAATTACAATTACCTTCACCAATCAAGAGTATCAGTGCTGATAAACATGCAATTTTTCATTGTAAAATTCTCAAATATTTATTATCTATCGCGACGCAATGATCTTATTTATGTCAATTGTGACAGTTCTGTGTTTTTACTTCCTTGTACGAAGTAAAGGAAGTATTGTAATTTCGGTTTTGAGATTTCAACGGAAATATCCATTTTAACCATCTCTGGATCCATTCTGACTAATTTCGTCGTGACGTCTCTACGTACGTACGTGCGTACGTGCGTATGTATCTTGCATAACTCAAAAACGGTAAGCCGTAGAAAGTTGAAATTTTGTATTTAGGACTTCTATAACATCTAGTTGTGCACCTCCCTTTTTGGTCATTACATAATTTCCAGAAATGGTACTTTATTTGAAGCCTATAATAGATTTTAATGAAAAACTATATTAAAATATAATCCAAAACTTTTCAAATTTGGTATATAAGACTTTTATATCAATTGGAATAACAGCAGATTTTGGTTAAAACAGGCTAACCGGAAGTGATATTACCTAAAGTTCTTAACAGTTTTTCTTGAATAAAATGGTTTCATTTTGATTTTAGAAATAAATGCTTCAAATAAGAGTTTTAGAGAATTAAATTCTACATCTAGCACATCAAGTATTATGAAATTAGCCTTTTGCATAAGGGAGATATGTAATTTAAAACTTATATTGGCGAAAAAATTCAAAGTGGGTGACGTCTAGTGGCAGATTTGTGAACTAGAGGAATAAGGAAACGTTGATAGCATACATTGAAACGTATGTAATTTTAAACAGGTTTAATTTATATTTGTTGAAAAAGAAAGTGACATATATAGTGTCTATTACATTTTCAGGCTTAAATAATGATCAGTAAATGCCATAGATACTGCTCAGTGCCACAATGCAGTAATTGCAAGTCAAAAAGTGTAAGTTTACACTATATCCCAAGTGACAAAATATGATCTTGAAATTTTCTTCCCATATAGCTTTGATATCTCTAGTCGGTTCTATTTTTCTTTTTTAAAACAAGATGGCTAAATTCTTCTAATTTTATAGCCAAACTATACTGTTTATCATCCTTTTTAACAAGTTTTCCCCTTTCTTGTTCCAAATCGGTACAACTTAATTTTTCTATTTCGTCTGCTCTGTAACAAACCCATAAACAAATAAATTAATAACATAATAATAATGATAACTTTTGTTGTAAAACAATAAATATAGTTTTGATTTTTACTAACCTGTTCATATGCAACAAAACTGTAACAATATGTTTACATTTGCCTCCCAATCCTCCTCTACAGCTAAATTTTGCTGCCCAGTAATTTATATTCTCATTTAATAAAATTTCAATCATATGAGGATCTCCACTCAAATTACTGGTTTTTAAACAAGAACCCAGTTTTGTGCCAGATCCATCATCTTTTGTTCCACAAAGTACAAAGCAATACATGTTCTACCTTAAAAACTGCTTCGCCTTCCTTTATAGGAAATGCAGAAGCAATGTGTTCAAAAATATCACCAAACTTTATGTTAATTTTCTCCATATTGAATACTTTGCACTTTGAAATGCATATTGCCAGCAATAAGGAATGAGAGAACTCTCCTTATTCCTCCGCCATCTTGCTACCGTCCGGCCTGCCACCTATAGTTCAGTTTTTTCGCCAATACTTTTTGGTTTTTGTAATGAAGCTTGCTATGGATTAGGACAAAAAAATAACAAATAAATAAAAAATAGATGTTAATGTCAAATTACGTCAAATACGTGCAATTTTATAATTGAGTCTACTTCATATTAGTCTTGCTTACAAGGAAGTCGTGTGGTGTCCACATCAGATTTTTTGTTATACAACGATTTTATTATAATCGGAATTATTCCTCACTAGTTCAATTTAAAAATTAAACATCGAATTACAGCATTTGCATTTCAGGAGGTCCTGATTTACTTACACAATACCCTCCATGTACATAGTTTCCACAGTTTGCGACTATTTAAATCTCCTAATAAGTGTAAAGAAATAGTCAACAAACGAAATAAATAAGTAAGAGCAAAAATGAGAAAGTTCCCTGCGCGACTCATAAATTTCCTCCCTAAGTCTGTTGGCGTGCAGTTCCCTAATCGTGGTAAAGGTGAGATATCAATTACCAGCCGCCGTTATCAACTTAATCGCTACTTAGCGCCACAGCAGGATGACGTCATATCATTCTTCCGTTCCATAAATCATTTCCATAGCCAACGCGACCGTCACGCTCACTACAACGCGCCCGCTTTATAAAAACCACACAAAATTAACCTTAATATGCTAGATTTATCAAAGGACGTTGACAGATGACAAATATGTTTTATACGGTTACCTGAATTGCTAAAAGACTAGCCGTTTATGTAAATATTTATGTTTCTGTTGTAATTACAATTTGTAAGGTTTCAAATTAGAATTTTACCTTTACCAGTACATATTAACCATGTCTTTACAAACAAATTTATTTGCTCTTTTCCTTGAAATTCGCGTATTAGTATTTTATTTTCTACGCAACCGTATATTTCTATGTGTATTGTGGGTTGCATAATTTAAAACTTTAACATTGAACACGAATACGCAGTACTATTCGCAATTCAAATTAGTTTTGCCGCCATGTTTTGTGACGGCATAATGTGGTCTAACCAAGTGACAGATGAAGTAAAAACTAACCTATTTATGTGTAAACAGCTATGATTAACAGAGTTTATTATTTTCTCACGGTTTTCAGTATTTATACTGTACACAATGAAAGAGAAATTAAAGGAAGTATTGTGATATTTAAAAAGCAACGGCTTAGTCCTGAAATTATAGTGACTGAGAAAAAATTAATTCCGGACACAATTTTAAAGGAGAAAACTCCATTTTTTACCTCCCGCTATCCTTGGCAAGGGAGGTATAGGGATCGTGCTAAAAATCGCAAATCGAGATTTTGGTAAATGAGCACGTTTTAAGGTCCCTAGAATCCAATTTTAACATTATCACGATGATGTCTGTATGTATGTGTGTATGTATGTATGTGTGGATACTCCACTCTAACTCAAATACTATTATTCAGAAAATTTTGAAACCTTGTATTTCGAACTTTTTCTATTATGGAAACAGCCCATTAGATTTTGGTGTAAATCGGATAACAGGAAATGGCACTTTACTGGAAGCTCAAAATAGTTTTTCTTCGAAAAATATCTTTAAATGTTATTTTTTCGAGAGTAACGTTATTATAAAAATTAAAGATTATTAAATTTTCTACAGATTTTCATGAATACTTTTTCTACATATATTATGGATAAAGTTATAAAATTATCTACAATTTAAATCTCAGAGCCTACGCTTTACATAAACAAAACGCCTTACGCAGTTATTCAAATGTATGTAACTGACAGATAAATGTCACTCTCAAAGAACTAATCATTTCAAATTAATAATAGTAACGTTTTAAAAAGAACAAAATAAATAGAACAATAGGAAAGGAAATCAAAACAGTTTCCATCATAAGTAAATATGTAGGTATGTATTTAGATTAATAAAAATTTACGATTCCCAAAAAAGTTTAAGCTAATTCTCTTTATTTGATTAGTGAAATCTATTGGTATTTGAAATTTAATCTAATTTTTATTATCAAAAAAGGTAGTTACTTGGATTTTGGATTAGATTGGACTATATTTTAAGAAATATACTGCCAAAATTAAAGTAAAATTCGCTAATCCAAAAATAAGGATTAGCTTAATCTTTTTTGTGACTCGGGCGGTTAATAGTGGGAGGTATTGTGTTGGCCACACCAGATTTTTGTTAATTAAAACTTACTGAACACTTTTTAACAACTTTTAAAGCAGAATTACTCAAATTGACGTTTACATGGTAAAGTAAAATCGGCCATACTTCATGCTGGCCACATTTTGACGTCATTTTTAAGAGCTTTATGAATTGGCCGCTAGTTGGCGAGCATTTTTCTTGAATCGCTAATAGTTATTATTAGCCAAAATAAAACATTGCTTCAAATTCTTAACCGATCTTATATAGTCCATTTCCTCATGTCTTGCTGATCACAAACTCTTTGTCCACTATAATAACTTTTTTTCCATGAGCCCAAACACAAAATATTTCCGCTGGTCTACATTTTTAATATCAACATACAAATTATTAAACCTACGCAAATGGTGAGAAATTTCATTCGACTAGATTAAAATATGAATTTTAAACTTACAAAAACTGAAAATGTTATTCATGTATTCCTCCAATTAAAACTAAGTCCCTAAGCTTTGTAAATTTTTCTGTGGATATTGTTCCATTGTCTTGCAAGGTACGTTTTACTGTATCTATAACTGTCCACACAGGATTTTTACGAAGTTTTTTTTTGTGCCAAAAGGAAAGGGTCTCGGTCGAGGACTCGGTAGATCTAAGTCTGCACTAGAAGATGACCCTTAAAATGCGGGTTGAATAATTATCACTTGTCATTTGGCTTCAGAATTTTTTGTTTTAAGTCTACAGTGTGTCTCATTTAGGGTGGATTGCTTGAAAGTGGGTTAACCCTCGAGTTACGCTAACCCAGGATTACATACACAAACAGAGAGTTTCCAGCCTATTTGTCAGCTAATCTCGGGTAAAAAAATAACTCACTGATTCGCACGGGTTAACCCACAAATAGCAAAATACATATGGATGACAGTTGTTATTTCACGCGTCATATTTAATACAAAAAAGTAATTTTGTGTTAACTACGACGCGTGAAATGACAACTATCGGTCAAATGCATTTTGCCATTTGTGGGTTAACCCGTGCAAATCGGTGAGTTTTTTTTTTGATCCGAGGTTAGCTGTCAAAGAGGCTGAAAGCTCTCTGCTTGGGTATGTAACCCTGGGTTAGCGTAACTCGAGGGTTAACCCACTTTCATGCAATCCACACTTAGAACTACCACCATGGAATCTCGAGAACTATAGATACATATAAGAGATACAATGTCGCTTACATGAAATGGAACTTTTTGTGCACCTGTAGGGGGCTATCTCAGATGTGCTTTTGTTTTTACAAAAATCCTCTTAGGGTGGATTGCATGAAGGTGGGTTAACCCTCGAGTTACGCTAACCTAGGTTTACATACACAAACAGAGAGTTTTCAGCCTATTTGACAGCTAACCTCGGGTCAAAAAATAAGTCACCTATTTGCACGGGTTAACCCACAAATAGATATAAGGGTCTTTGTATTTTAAATATTTTTTTTAAAATTTTACTTGGTATCTCTTCTTATGTTAACTTACAAATATAGGATTAAAATTAATTTATCAAGCAAGGTAAGTATGGAATAAGTTACTTAAGTAAAATAAAATACAATTTTGAAAAACTAATGAAAAAAGAGACAAAAAATAAATAATCGCATGAAAAATATAAAAAAATCCAAGATTTGAAGGGTAAAATATATTTAAAATACTATAACCTTTATACCAATCGAAAAAGAAAAAATATGTATCTTCTCGATTGGTGAATATTTTTAACGACGAAGAAGTATCACTG
Source organism: Harpalus rubripes (assembly GCA_963082715.1). Classification (NCBI taxonomy): domain Eukaryota; kingdom Metazoa; phylum Arthropoda; class Insecta; order Coleoptera; family Carabidae; genus Harpalus; species Harpalus rubripes. Next base: position 58,076,345 of record OY720453.1, read on the forward strand.
AGTTAGGGAATAGGCACATTTATATAATTATTTATACTCAGTTTTGTACTTATGTGAGTTCTTCTGTGTATACTGCTACTTATACACTGATGTTGTGATGGTTATCTATATTTATTATTGTTCTGTAATTGGGATCTTGTATTTGTAGAGCTATTATACTAATAAAATAAAATAACCGTGGGCTCAAAATGGCAAATATTATTGAAAGCACATAATAATAGTAAAGTTTACAGATTATAGTCTTTACATTAACGGTAAATATCAGTAATTGAAACTGTAATTAACATAAAAGTAGCAACTAACCATTTCATCTCAAATATCTCCCTCTATAACTTTGCATACACTTCGCATTAGATCACCATCTACTCCCCATAACATATGCACACGTATTGCTTTCCGCGTGGCAACGTGAAATTGTTTGTGACGTACGCGTTAAGTGAGTGTAAACGTCCCTTAAGTAATGGTTATAGCGCATTCACGCTACTGAAAGTGACGGCTCGGATTAAATGTCAGCGGCAGCTAGAGTCAGGCACGATCCTGCATGCTGGAGAGAAAGCGAATGAATATCCTGGAAATGTTTTCTGGGTTATTTCACACAACTGCTCAAGTGTTATTTGGAGATTTATAATATTGTGATGAGAATAGGATGCGATAGTAAGATGTTTAAAGTGTTATTACGCACGCAGTTAAATGAACAATTCATCAGTTTAAAGGTTAGATAATGTTACGTGTAATTTATTGTAATTGTAATACAAGTACTACATCAGGAATTCTAGGAATAAAATGTAAAAGACAAATATTATTTAAGGAAATGCAGGAATTATATTAAATTATAATACTTGTATAAGTTAATATTAACCCTGGGGTTATTCGACACCCCACCGACTACATTTTTATAAAAATTATGATTTTTATTTTATTTTTATAGACTTATCGGGCTATTTTGTAAGAATCGTTATGACATAACGAACCGTTAAAACGTTATATCGTTATAATAATAACGAAAATCGTTTAATTAGGCTAATTCTGTAAACGTTCGTTATGACATGCATTGTTATCAATTGTCATATCGGTATTATAACGATAATAGTTAAAGTGATATTCTGTAAATAATTTAATTCTACATAACGAAAATAAGATAACGATAACATTATTTTTTACCGACTGAAAAAGGTCATATTAAAATAATTTAATAAGGGTATATTCCTAGCGCCTAGCGCCAGCTTCACAATTTATCTACAGATGATAGTAGTAGCTCTAGAATAGCCCACAACAAGAAGAAAAATCTGATATGGCCAACACCAAACCTCCCGCTATTTAATTTTTATTAATTTAAATATATATATATATATATATATATATATATATATATATATATATATATATATATATATATATACTTACATATTTAGTTATTGCGGAAACTGTATTAAGATCCATTCCATATAACTAGAGTTCTATTTACTATTTTCTTTTTCAAACGTTACTGTTATTAATTTGAAATGATTAGTTCTTTGACAGTGACATTTATCTGTCAGTTACATACATTTAAGATATGAACTGTGTAACCAAGGAGATTTGCTTGTTTAAAGCGTACGTTCCGGGATTAAATTTATAGATAATTTTATGAATTTATCCATAAAATATATAGAAAAAGTATTAATGCAAATCTGTAGATTTAATAATCTTTAATTTTTATAATAACATTAATCTCGAAAAAATAACATTTAAACGTATTTTTCAAAGAGCTTCTAGTAAAGTGCCATTTCCGGTTATTCAATTTACACCAAAATCTAATGGGCTCTTTCCATTACAGAATAAGTTCGAAACACAAGGCTTCAAAATTTTCTTGAATGATAGTATTTGAGTTAGAGTAAAGGATCCACACACACATAGACACATACGAGTACATACACACAGACATCATCGTGAAAATGTTAAAATTGGATTCTAGAGAAAACGTGGTCATTTAGCAAAATCTCGATATGCGATTTGTAGCACGATCCCTATACCTCCCTTACCAAAGGTAGCGGGAGGTAAAAAAGAATCTGACAGCTGACAGGTTGACAGTTGATTTCCGCCAAAAGTTATCTAACCTAGAAGTTTTGTAAGTGATATTGAATTATTTTACATATTTCATTTAAAATTATTATTTAATTTTAGGAAATAAAGTTCTTAACTTGATGTCAAGGTTATTATTTTTTAAAATGTGTTACAGAACACGAATACGAAGATAACGATTGTCGTTAAGTAGACATAACGAATTCCATAATAGCGATTTCGTTATGATAACGATTCGTTAAGCGAATACTTTGCAGAATAGGCCAATATCGCTCGACCGAATTGTAATATTGGCCACTATAAAAAACTAGCCGTTTGCAAAAAACAGGGTGTGGGGTGTGCTAATACAAAAAAAAACACCCCGTCAGGTTCTTGCAGCTAAATGATAATTATTTTTTTCTATTTCAGGCAGTAACAATAGACCCTGGACTTTGGCACCACGCATTTGTTTTTTTTTTTCGTTATTTTGCTGAGTTATTTTTTGTCAACAAAAACGTTGACCAAAGAAGACTGTATATTTTAGTTTATTTATGTTGAGGGTTAAAATAGAATAAATATGATATTGCGAAAGAAATATTATTAAAAAATCTGATGTGGCCAACGCAATACCTCCCGTCATTTAATTTTTATTAATTTATATATGCATACTTACATATTTACTTATGTTAGAAAACTGATTTAATTCCATCCCATTTAACTATGGTTCTATTTAATATTTTCTTTTTAAAACGTTACAGTTATTAATTTGAAATTAGTTATTTGACAGTGTAACCAAGAAGTTGTGATTGTTTAAAGCCTAGGCCTCGGGAATTAAATTATAGCAAATTTTATAAATTTATCCTTAAAAAATAAAGAAAAAGTATTAATGCAAACCCGTAAAAAAATAATAATCTTTAAATGTAATAACATAATTCTCGAAAAAAATTAATGAAAGTATTTTTCGAAGAAAAACTATTTTGAGCTTCTAGTAAAGTGCCATTTCCAAGTACCCGATTTACTCCAAAATTTAATGGACTCTTTGCATATTAGAAAAAGATCGAAATACAAAGTTTCGAAATTTTCCGAACAATAGTATTTGAGTTAGACCAGAAGATCTACACACTCATACATACACACAGACATCATCGTGAAAATGTTATAATTGGATTCTAGGGACCTTAAAACGTGGTCATTTACCAAAATCTTGATGTGCGATTTTAGTACGGTCCCTATACTTTCCTTCAAGGGTAGCGGGAAGTAAAAACGTGAAATAAAACAATAGGTGAACAATAGCTACTTGCCTACCTAGCATTCTTATTTAAGACTTTTTGATTATTAAAGATCATGCGTGATTCTGTCCATATCTCTAAAACGAAAGAGAATTAACTTGTAGTTTATATTTATATGATTTTTTTTTTTACTTAGAATGACTCCTAGAATATATGATAAAAGTTTGTTGGTTTCCTCAGATCCTCAGATAGAGTACATCTGTATGTATAAGGTAGACATAAATGTAATATATTACGTACAATTTGAAATAAAGCAATCTTTTTTTAAAATTTAAAAAAAAAACGTAAAAAAGAATATAAAACTGATCATAAATCTGTTGTGAAATATGTCTTCTTTATCCTAGTTTATTAGCAGTTAAAAGTTCTTTATTTTCAAATTCAAATCGAATTGTCGCGCCGAACGAGTTTCAACATGTACGCCATCTCCGACGTTTCGTTGTACCAATTACCGACACAACCTTCAGCTACTCTCCGCCGCGCGGCGCTAGTAGTACTATTTCGCCTTTAAATTTTCCTTTCGAAGTACTCTTATGCATTCTGTGATCCTGATACCCGTTGTATCGTAGGAAAGTGCTGTGTTTTGTTTTTCTTGCTCCCCCAGCCCACTAACAATCGCATTTAGCGGTCTGAGTCGAAACAACTGACTCGCGACTCGCTCTTGATGTTGATTCGCGCCGGGATGATTTAATGCAGACTGGTTCAGCATTTAGGAGCAGAGAGTGTATTATGTTTAGGAATTTCCCGCCGTTTTCCGGGGGTTAATTGGATTTTAATGGTTTTTATTTTATTTCGGAAACGATGCTGGAGGTTTACGATGGGTTTGTTTGATGTTGTAAGTAATTGTAATCGATATGTATTTGCTTTAAAGTAGGCATTACAAATGACTTCTTAATTGTAGATTCGTAATGAAACATTATCCATATGATATTTTGCTATTAATGAGAATTGAAAACACGTCGCAAAGTATTAATGAATTTTATGACTTTTTAAATTCTTTCTTATCATTTATCAATATGGATATATACCCATACTAACACTAATTATATCTATATATTAAGTAATAAATGAAATTTTACTATGATGTATGTAATACAAAACAAATTTGTATTTAAACATTTTATATCTTTTATAATTTTATTATTTATACATTATTTAAGTCAGTTCATTCTCATAAGTAAAAGAAAAGTAGCAAGATTAATGTGGATAATAAGAAAAAGTAAATATAAATAATAACATGCAATTTTTTTATTACATATTTAATTATTACATGATTATAAATTTTACGCCCGATATTTCAATTTCCTAACAAATGTTCCTAACAACTATTCGATAAACAAATTTATTAGGAAGATAACAAATTTCGGTATTTCAATGTAAAGTTACTAGGCAAATTGTTATTAGATACTTATTTGGAATCTAGTTGTAAAAATATAGAATAAATTAAAATAATATATGACACTGACATTTTTGTCACATCTAAATATTTATAAGTTGTTTGTGTATTTAAGTAATATCTTATAAATATGGACAAAAAACGGACATGAAACTTTTGAAGTTCGGTTATTCACGAATTTAGTATGATTGCATCAAAAGGGCATTAAAAAAAACTGCAAACAACAAATTTGTATTTTAGGTTAGTACTTCTACAAGCACTCGTATAAGATTTCTCAAATTTGATAGTGCTCTAAATTTTTTAGAATTTTCTTGCTGTGGATTTTTGTATACCCCCCAAAAGCTCCAATAATTATATATAAACTCCCCGTAGCTTAAAATCTTAAATCTAAATAATTGGTATAACGGCGAAAGACTTGAATTTCTAAAATGAAAATCTGTTACTGAATAAACAAACTGTCGAATTCTTAATAAGTGCTGCTTATTTTTTTAGTACCAAACATTTTTTTTTGTCTCTAATATCAATTTCTCTATTTATTAAACCTATACTAGGGAATTCAAACTATAAACTCGTGCCAAAGGCAAATTCTAACATCACTTTTCTGGTCTATATTCAAAAATCATGATTTGTAAAAGTACCACAATTTGAAATTGGATATTTTATATAATTTTCTATTAATTCTAAAATATATTCTACGCTATAGGTTTTGATAGCTGAAATCTCTAAAAAAAAAGTTCTTCATTGGTCCAAATATTTAAATTATCAGGTCTTTGTAGTACAGTATATAATATATTTTCCTTCAGAAATTAATATTTTCTATAATTTCAAGTTCTTCTTCTTGCAATATATAATCAATTTCATCAAAATACATTTCCATCTTACAATATTTTATATTTCAAATGGAAATGTGTTGACAACTGACAATGACATTTGTTTTATTAGGTAGCTAACAAATTTATTAGCTACTAGAAGTTCCTTTCAATTTTGTTAGCGAATAAACAATTTATAAGGTACCTAATAACCTGTTTGGACATTGAAATACGCAAAAAAATGGTTGATAGGTAAATAAAATTTATTAGGAAGTTATTAGGAGATTGAAATACCGGGCCTTAATATAATAATTATGTTTTTATTAATTCTAGACAATAACATTTTGTAATCGTTATTATGGATTTTACTTCAAATACCATATTATGTTCTTATTCATTCAACTGCATTACGGCTTATACACTCACCGACAAAAAAAACGATCCACCTATTTTCAAATTTTTATTTTAGTTATTTATCTCCATAACTATAAGAGCTACGAATTCGGTTAATTAGACAAAAGAGTCCTATATTAGGACGCTATTTGAGCAATGCGTTGGTTATTCATTGAAATACATAGGTCACTAGATATAAACAAAAATATAAAATTTACTTTTGTTTACAAAACTTCTAAGCAGCGGCGAATTTCCGCACAGGCGCAGGAAGCGCGCGCTTAAATCGAGGGGGCCTCAAATTTCAGGTCTCAAAATAAAAAATTGTTTTATTTTATTATTATTTTCCTAATAAAAATAATTAATAATTTAATAGTATTCTCTAAATTAAATTGACAAATGAATAACGTCATCTATGCCATATGTTTTGTGGCGGCCTAGCGGTCATATTTCATACCATATGCATGTTTGCTCTATACTGACGAGATGAAAGCCGCTTTCGTTCGGACTGTGATTCGTGATAAAATTAAACAAAGTGAACATGATCAAAAAGAATTACGTTTCTTCGTTAATTATTCGTTATCCCCATTCTTTCATTTAATAATAATTATTGGAAGGAATCATTCTTAAACGAATCACGAATTAGAAAATCACTATCACAGCCCAAATGAAAGTGCCTAAAAGATAGGATATCCTTATTACTTACTTTAAATTTGGCCCTAGTTCGTTCACAACTCTTTCAAAATACAATTAAGAAACCGAAAGCCCACTTTCATCTTTATAATTCACGCTCGATATTGCAGTTATCACTTTCGGGGTCTATTCTAAACACTGTATTTGTGAAAATTATAACTTCTTCGCTTGTAAATTCTCAAAAAATACTTCAGTCTAACGATAACTTAGCGCACAGAACCCAATTTGACGAATTTCGTGTAATGTAAATAGATATGTTATCTCTGTTATGACGGTTGCATGCATTTCGCGATAAATGATTATTAATTTTTTAGCCTGTATTTGTGAAAAATGTTACATTTTCAAAAATACTTTAATATTAAGTAGTTACATTCATTTTATAGCAAATTAATCCTACTTTTTTAAAAAATGTCAAAATCAGTATAAATTTTGCATTCCGTTAAGTTTTGTGTAATTTATTATTTTGTGCTAAATCCGCCACTGCTTCTAACCGTGAATTCATTCTAGATTCTGATTTGCTCTTCTTTGGCACAGTATTTTAAGCTCTTTCGGATGGCGAAACTATTTTTTTTATCACTATTGAATTTCCTGCCAGAATCCATGCTAACGAGATTGACTGTGACACAGAAAGCAAAACTCGTATCGCGATGCTACAGACTATTCTAACAACATTTATGTGGTCAACTGTCAATTGTTAGAACAACTTACTACTGACAGCTGACCACAACAATGATTTTAAAATAGTCTGTAGTATTGTAATACGAGATTTGTTTCTGCGTCACAGCCCATCATGTTTAGTACTGACTCTGGGGTGAAATCCAATAGTGATAAAAAAAATAGTATCGCCATCTGAAAGAGCTTAAAATATTGTCCTAAAGAAGAGCAAATCAAAATCGAGATTCATTTTATACTTAGAAGTTTTGTAAAAAAATTGCAAAATTTTCATATTTGTCTGTATCAAGTGACCTATGCATTTCTTCGGAATAACAATGCACTGCTAAAATGTCATTCTAATATAGGACACTTTTGTGCCTAATTAACCGAATTCGTATCTATTTATTAAATAATAATAATAATAATAATAATAATAATAATAATAATAATAATAATAATTAGGGTTTAAACCAGTGTTTGGTATTTGTAAAATTTAATTTGATTTTGCGATTGATAAACCAAAGTATAAGATAAGTATATTTGAATTGCAAAGTGTATAAAGTAGCATTTTATTTCCCATAAATTAAAATTTAATAGCATGCCTTTCAATATATACGTTAAGGTTTAGGGTATAAAATTATATGATATGCTAATTACGATTGAAAAAGATATTTTTTTTATAAATTCTGAAAATTATTTCTTATTCTGTATTTAATTCTTGAAGTGTATATTTATGGTGCCACTGGTGTATTAACAGTACGCTAATTAAAATAAACGAATGTTCTAGAATCTATAGTATTTTCATGCAATAATAATATAAACATACTGCACATAAAAACGAAACCTGGAGTTATTTTAAAGAATTTCTACAGCTGTACTAATATACCACCTGTAGAATATGGGAACGCGGCTGGTTGAAAAGTCAAAATATGAATTTTATTCGCAACGATATTTTGCCGCGTAGCCCCATAAACCAGGGGCGTCACTAGGTACTTTTAACAGGGAGGGCGCAACAGGGCGCACCTTTAGAACCAAATAATTTTTGACAGTCTGATTCTGCACTTAAATTTTCTCATGTTTAAAACATAAAAATATTTATTTTGGAAGATTTTCAGATGTAATGAAGCGAACACAAATACTTATCTGTTCTTCTGCAGTGATGTCCCGAGGATCATCTACTATTATTGCAAAATAATCACAATTATTAATTTCTGGAGTTATTTTGCTTATTATACATTTTGCACTACTCTCTATAACATGAATTTGTGACGTAGTGAACAATAATGTGCATTTTAAGATACATTGTAATTCTGGAGAAAGGGATCAATTTTTTTAATAACTAGAGTCTATAAAATTGGCCTTATTTGTTGAATTCCTTGTTTCATTATGTCCTTGCAATGGGATAGCCTTAAGTAATTTCGTCTCTTTTATAGCCTGAATGGTGCATCATTTTGATTTCTTATAGTACCTTTCTTAAGAGGAAAGGTTATCCCTGTACATGAAGCGAAAATTCAATTAATTGTTTCGAACTATTAACATTTTAAAAAACTCTATTAGTATTTGACTTTGATTTTAATGGCAAAAAGAGAAAAGTCCAGTATTAATAGATTTCAATAATTTTTATTTTAAAATGCAGGTTAGTATCAGAAGGATGCTTGTTGTGTGTTGAATTTTTTAATGCGTTAATAGTGCTAATACAGGAATAATTTATTTGAATTTTCGCTTCATATTTTAAAGCAGCGGTAACCTTTCCTCTTCGGCTAAAGTCGTAGGTACGTAATCGTCTCGCTGCTTATTGCAGATAAATAAGTGCATAATAAAATAGTAAAAAAATTAGATTGATTTTCACTAATTCATTTAAATAAAAACACGAAAAGGGGGCGCAAAATTAAACAGGGAGGGCACAAGCCCCCTCAGAAATGGTATTTCGACGCCACTGCCATAAACGTGTAGATTTGAACTGTTGGATTCGGTTCGAGGTTCTTCAAATTTTAGTTCGGTTTTTTAATTCGATTCGCTATTATTCTTTTAATTAGGTTCGCAAAACGGTGCGATTTGGATTTAAATTTTAAAAAATACACAAGTAATATGATTATGAATTAAATGAATGTTTTATGTTTACTTATCTAATTATCGAACCGGCTTACTAAATCGGTTCATTATATCCAAGTCGCATAAGGTTTTTGCCCTTTTTCCCAGTAAAGGTTCCGATTTAGGTTAATTAAAAATCTGATGTGGACACCACACAACTTCCTTGTACGCAAGACCAATAAGAAGATGAAGCATAGACTCAATTATAGAATTGCACGTATTTGACGTAATTTGACGTTAACATCTATTTTTTTATTTTTTTGTTATTTTTTGTCCTAATCCATAGCAAGCTTCATTACAAAAACCAAAAAGTATATAAGTTTTAAATTTACATATCTCGCTTATACAAAGGGCTAATTTAATAATACTTGATGTGCTAGACGCAGAATTTAATTCTCTAAAACTCTTATTTGAAGCATTTATTTCTAAAATTAAAATGAAACCATTTTATTCAAGAAAAACTATTAACAACTTCAGGTAATATATCACTTCCGGTTAGCCTGTTTTAACCAAATTCTGCTATGTTATTCCAATTGATATAAAAGTCTTACATACTAAATTTCAAAAGTTTTGGATTATATTTTAATATAGTTTTTCATTAAAATCTATTATAGGCTTCAAATAAAGTACCTTTTCTGGAAATTATGTAATGACCAAAAAGGGAGGTGCACAACTAGATGTTATAGAAGTCCTAAATACAAAATTTCAACTTTCTACGGCTTACCGTTTTTGAGTTATACGAGATACGTACGTACGTACGTACAGACGTCACGACGAAATTAATCAGAATGGATTCAGGGATGGCCAAAATGGATATTTCCGTTGAAATCTGGAAACCGAAATTTTTCGCGAATACAATACTTCCTTTACTTCGTACAAGGAAGTAAAAATAGCCGATTTACCCCGGTTTCGGATTATTGCTCCGAAAAAATGCTTACAACTAAAGGAACCCCTAAGGAATCTACTGAAATAGAAAGACGTAACCTGCAACTACGTATGATATTCTTTTCTATTTTAAACTTCTCATCAGCGTATATCTCCTCACTCACATCATTCATTAATTGTGAGTCCATTAAACTGGCAAATTGCATGCTTAGTTCGTGTGTGTACTCACCACTCGAGGGCCGGATGCGACATCGTCCGTGGACTCGGCCTACGCTTTCGCAACGATGTGATGTCTGCACGAGCTCCGATGTCGGTCTCGCCAATCTGCAAATAAGGAAATTACCATCGTTTCAACCAAATTGCAAATTTCTTACACCAACACTACAACAATACCAATTATAGCAAGAGGATGTTAGAATTACCGGGTGGGTTTGTTCTATGATTTGGAAAATATTTGTTGTTTGTTTACAAGGAGATGTAATGATGGAATTCAGAAAGATAAAAACCTAGATTAACAAATATTTGATCACAAGCTTGACTAGCAGGCCCTTGTGTTCGAAATTTTAAGTAGATAGGAAATCCCATTTTGTCGTAAGAATGTGCCTTGAAAATCATTGTTTTTCATTCGAATTACAAAACAAAAAAAATCTGATATGGCCAACACATGATCTCCCGTCAATTCCATGTTTGAAATAGCAATGAGCTTTGAAGTAAAGTATCACAATAGAAAAGTCTGTAATACCAAATTTTAGATTATATTTTATTATGTTTTTCCTCGAAAATCTGTTAAGATCTCCAAATTAAGTACCACTTCCGGTTTATCATATAGTTTTAGTCAAAATGTAATGTTGTTTCAAATTATACACGAGTTTTAAATACCAAATATGAGAAGTTTTGAATCATGTTTTAATATATTTTTTCAAGAAAACCTGTTTATAGCTTCCTGTAAAGTAGTACTTCCGGTTTATCAATTTTAGAAAACATATAGTATATCGTTCTCATTAATATAAAAGTCTTAAATACCAAATTTGAAAAGTTTTGGATTGTATCATTTTATTTTTCACGAAAATCTCTTCAGAGCTTCAAATAAAGTATCACTTCCGGTTTATCAATTTTAGTCAAAATCTAATATATTGCTTCCCTTTATATAAAAGTATTAAATTCTAAATTTGACAAGTTTTGGAATATATCATAATATATTTTTTACAAAAATCTGTTCAGAGCTTCAAATAAACTATCACTTCCGGTTTATCAATTGTATCCAAAATCTATATGTTGCTCTCATTAATATAAAAGTCTTAAGTACTAAATTTGACAAGTTTTGGTATATATCCTACTATATTTTTCACGAAAATCTGTTCAGAGCTTCAAGTAAAGTATCACTTCCGCATTATCAATTTTAGCCAAAATTTAATATGTTGTTCCTTTGCATATAAAAGTCTTAAATACTAAATAAACAAAACAAGTTTTGGAGTGTATGATAATATATTTTTCACGAAAATCTGCTCAGAGCTCCAAGTAAAGTAGCATTTCTGGTTTATAAATTTTAGCTAAAATCTAATATGTTGTTCCCCTTGATATAAAAGTCTTAAATACTAAAATTGAAATATTTTGGATTATATTTTAACATAGTTTTTCATTAAAACTTGTAACGGGCTTCAAGTAAAGAGTCACTTCCGGTTATCCAATTTTAGCCAAAATCTAATCAACTCTTTATATGAATACAGAAAGCTTAAATACGGAAAATAGAAATATAAGAGTTATCGTGGACGAAAAAATCGTCACACACACACACACACACGCTCGCTCGCACCGACACACACACACACACACACACACACACACACACACACACACACACACACACACACACACACACACACACACACACACACACACACACACACACACACACACACACACAGACAGAGAGAAAGAGAGAGAGAGAGAGAGAAAGAGAGAGAGACATCTTCGTAAAAATAGTAAAAACTTGTTGTGGGGAGCCTAATTCGTGCCTATTCACTGAAAACTCACTATCGATTTTTCGGACCGATAACATTACCTCCCTTACCTACAGTATGACGGGAGGTAAAAAGAGAGAGAGAAAAAATTGTTTTTCCATAAATTCTTGTATGCTATAAAAAGCATGTTTTAAAAGATAATCTTTAATCTTCTTTTTAAATTTACTTAAGGGCAACATACGTACAGGTTCTGTAATATTATTGAACAAAGTACAGCCAATATTTGATGGCAGGTTTCTTGATATTTCTATTTTTATTTTCTTTGAGCGTATATTATTTGTTTCTGGTGTTATAATTGTGAAAGTCACTGTTTTTATTAAGTTCTGTAAAATTTTGTTTGATATGAAGCAAGGTGTAATAAATGAAGATGCAAGGTAGAGTTAAAATTTTCTCAGAAATAAATAAATTTCTGCAAGAATGTTTACTGTGAACTTTGTTCAATATTCTTAGATATTGCTTCTGTAGTTTAAATATTCTTTTCAATTATATTACATATTTTACATACTCGTAGTTATAACAATATTTTTTACTCTAATTATTAATAAAACAAAGTATTATATTATTATAAATGTTCCACACTTACATTTGAAGATCATCTGGTCGGCTTCTAACTTCCTAATATATGTTAAACTATTCTAGTCTTTACTCTACATACTACACCCAATGAAATGTACAGTATGTCACACATTGCATTACAAATAACATATATTTACCACTGATAATAACACAAACACATTATTGTATTGTAAACATTAAACAAATACATTAAATGGCAACTGAAATACAATTGGATTTCGCTTCGCGTCATATTCCGGACAAGACACGACCTCTCTAGAACACTAGAACTACTCGTATTTTAAACGGAATAAATGACATATACTATATACTCGTAATTAATAAGTAATTTGATTTGAAAGAAATAAATAAAATAATATTTTTACTGTATCTATTACGTATGGAATACGTCAATTTATAAATTTAATTAAAAATTTGTTTATGATAATACAGGGTGTTTCACGGATACGAGACACTGCGATTATTTTGTTTATTATATAGAATCATCCAAATGAAAGTTGTAATACCTAGATCTACGAGTATATTCTATAATACATATAGGAGAATATTCACTTCTTGAAGAAAAAAATTTAGGCGCCAGGAATGTTAAGAACGGAAAAATTTTCCGTTTTCATTGGGATAGGAACCGATCGAAATATTTTTCGTTTTTAGTGTTTGTTTCAATCACCCCTGTCTAGTGATGCACGACGAGGACAGAGTACTCTTGCATCTTGTCTCGTCTCGTTTCATTATGCGAGACGAGAACGAGAGTGAGATTGTAGTTTAAAATTCGAGGTGAGATCGATACAACAAGTGCGAGAAGCGAGAAATCTCGCGAAATGCTTGCGAGAGTCTCGCAATAAAAAGAATTGTAACTTTATAGCTTTGATTCAAAAATTCACTGTAAAATGCACCGTACAAGGAGTGGAGTCAACGCTAATTCGTGCAAAGAACACGTGAATGAAAATTATATGAATCTCGCAAGATTTCTCGCTTCTCGCGGTTGTTATATCGATCTTGCCTCGAAATTTAAATTGCAATCCCGCTCTCGTTCTCGTCTCGCATAATGCAACGAGACGAGACGAGATGCGAGAGTACTCTCGCCTCGTCGTGCATCACTATTTTGATACGCTCAAAATTCCAACCATAAAATTTACATCATTGACTACGTTTATCTCGATAATTCAAGCAGCTTGAAGTATATAATGCACATATAATGACTTGAAAAATCCTAGTGGTTTATCTCAGCGGATTGAAAATAGAATTGAGTTATTTTCAATCTTCTTTAAATTCGTATCAACTAAAAAAAGATAATTAAATACTCGATTATGCAGACAGGCAGAGGTATATGATCTAATTTCATCCGGGATATTTAACGCCAAAATCTAAAATTGTTATATTGCTATTTGTCCTCCCTTTCAAAAGCATTAAAAAAACATTTATTTCTTCATCACTCCAATTGTTTCGCTTTTCGACAATTTTACTAACAAACAACCAACAAATGATATACTGCGGATGTGCGCATTCGTAGTTACATTATTTGAAACTTCACGGTTTATTTCGACAGAAGTCAAGCCGCTTCGTAAGTCCAAGCCTGTTATTTTCAGGGCCGGCGCTAGGCGGTAAGCAAGGTAAGCGTGGCAGAAGGGCGCCAACAAGTAGAGGGCGCCGAAATTTAAATAAAATTAAAATAGTTATAGAATTATCAAGAAAATTACGTAGAATTCTTCAAATATATATCTAATAGATATTCTTAAAATACCTTTATAAAAAGCAAATGAAATGTTAAGATGTCTTCCCAATACGAAATTTTAAATGGCCAAACTCAGTTTTACACTTTGAAACGCCCCAACATAGCGTTACTTTCAATTTTTTATTATTGTCTTGTTTTCGTGTATTTATCTTTTTACCTTCCGTCACCTTTAGGTAAGGAAGGTATTGTCTTTGGTCAAAAAATTCGGTGGTGAGTTTTTGATGAATAAGCACGTTTTAGGGTCCCTACAATACGATTTTACTATTTTTACGATGATGTCTGTATGTGTGTGTGTGTGTGTGTGTGTGTGTGTGTGTGTGTGTGTGTGTGTGTGTGTGTGTGTGTGTGTGTGTGTGTGTGTGTGTGTGTGTGTGTGTGTGTGTGTGTATGTATGTATGTATGTATGTATGTATGTATGTATGTATGTGTGTCCGTGTGTGTGTGTGTGTGTGTAACAAAGTTTTCGTCTACGATAACTTCCATACTACAATTCTAAAAATTATAATTCTTTCGTATTTCTCTTCATTACATCCATGCGAAGAGCTGATTAGATTTTGGTTAGAATTGGACAACCGGAAGTACCCTCATTTGAAGATTTTAACAGTTTTTCTTGAAAAAACTATGTTAACTATCATTTTTTCACATTTAATGTTATTATAAATATTAAAGAATATTTTATTTTCTATACGATTTGATTGCATTTTATACCTAATATTAAATGGATATTGAGTTAAAAAATTATAAAGAAATTAAATTTCATGAAGTAGCCATAGCTGTGGAAACAGCTACTATATTAAGAAAATTTTGATTGAAAGATGTCAGTGTCAAGTGAAATTGACATAGTGTGTTTGTCTCCTTATGATTTTACTGGAAATAGGATCTTTTGCTTTCTGTATGGAATTTGTATAAAATACATACAACTGCTTTAAGGTAATGTACAAGAAATAATACTAATAATAATAAATCTTTTATTCCTGCAGACACATTACACTGTATATAGAAAACGTCACAAAATAATGATTTTCTGTATGAAATTTGCATATAATACATGCAACTGCCGAAAGGTAATGTACAAGAAATAGAATATTTAATTTAGCAAGGAACTTTCCGTATGAAATTTGTACAAAATACACAGAACTGACGGAAGGTAATGTGCTGGCCACATCAGATTTTTTTTTCATGCAACAAGGTGGAGTATTTGCATTAAAAAGTAAAACTAAATTAGAATTCTAAATGTTAACTTTAAACTTGGAATAAATATAGATACATATACATATAATAAACAAATCTTGGCGATAGTTAGCCCTCATAAATTCGTAAGGATCGATTTTGTTTCTATATGTAATAAATCATAAGCATGATCATCATTGTTCGATGTATGAAAAAGTTTCCTAATGAAGAGCAAACCAAAATTCCATATTATGTAATATTTTAGGAGTTACATGCAAAAATAATTCCAGGAGGATAGCTTATCGAGTGAGATGACTCGTTTGCAAAAATCGAAAGAATAGAACACATCGTTTTGTTCTACTATTATATGGATTTTGGCAAAAGAGTCATCTCACCCGGTACGCATGTATCTGAATTTTTGTATTTATCTTGTAATTTGCAACTTTGACCTAATTTTACCGACTTCATCTCTTATAATAACGAAGATCCCAATAGCGAGGGTCGAAAACGAGCCTCCTTTATTGTATCATTTCTGTAAAATAGATGGTTAATATTTGAAGAATTCATTATTTTCTTTATAATAAAATTATTCGAAATACGAATCGTGAGATTTTTAAAATATTTTATATATATAATGAAGAGGGGGGGGGCATTTTATAGGCTGCGGAAGGGCGCCAATACCATACCGGCCCTGGTTATTTTATAGGCTTGATTTGACATTTTCAAGCGGCTTGAAATATTAATCTCGATCGTTTATTTCGAAGATTGAAAAGAGATTTACTAAATTCAAGCGGCTTCAAACATCAAGATAGTCTATGTCGTAGTATCTTATTGTGAAACTATTAAGAATTAAATCGTGTATATTCTCTTGGGTCTGCTAAGCAACAATTTAGTAATAAATTGAATAATAATGGTAGAAGAAACCTTTTGTGTGAGCTACGAATAATCATAAAACAACATTTATCCTCTATCATGAAGTGTGAAGCGCAGGCAGTGGCACATGAAGCCGCGTCGTCCCAGTTTCAAGTCGCGAGACCATATTACAAATGATAACTCGCAGCCAGCCAGCATTTGTTTTTTGTCGGGAAGAGACTGTCGCCTTCTTTTTCGCGCCAATTGTCGAAACTCGAGAGCTATAGAGGAAGTGCTCTGTTTCCACACTTAATTCTGTCTTGGATGTCTTCCAAATTGCATTAGCACTCGTTCATCCAGGGCTCTCTTGATACAGAAGTCGTTTGCTTATTAGTTTTATGCGAGATTCTGACTTATAATACTGTAAAACGCTTTGCATTTTTAGGTTAGCGGTAGCGGATGGAAGGAATAAAAATTCGTTTTATGTTTTATGAGTCCTTTGTTTTGCACGGTGGGGGTGGGGAAACTGGATTATTGAAATAATTCTTTCTTTACAAAGAATTCCCTTTTTCTTCGCATTAAATTAAATTGTGTAAACTTGTAACCATTTAAGATTTTTAAATGTTTTTGCTAATCTTGAAATAACTCCCTCGCTACAACAGCTGATATTTAAATTGCCGACCTACTTCCTAGTAAAATTTTAATTAAAAATGAAATGCTTTAAGAAGAAATGTAATTATTATTTTTATATTAAAAATAGAATATCCTGGAAACTTACAATTTCTTATTTATGGAATACGATATATTCAGAAATAATTAACTACAGGTACGTATCAAGATGCTAAATATTTTAAATGAATGAATGATGAGAAATACGTATATAAATTCTTCTTCTTCATCTTCTTCATTCGGCTTTACAGAATATCAGGTATTCCTTCGCCTGATCAAGCATTCTTTTCCACTCCTTTCTGTCTTGGACAAATGTGATATTTGCTGCTCTCATATCTTCTACGACCTTGTCTCTCCATCTTGTTTTTGGTCTTCCTCTAGATCTAGATGTTTGTGGTCTTCTATTATACAGGGTGTTCCACAACAAATTAAAGGATATATACTGTACGACGTGCTGATCATGAAACAAAAGTAATTTTTTTAAAATTCGCAAAGTTAGGAATAGTGTACTTAAAGTAGACATTTTTTGGATCATTATGTAATGTTCGTTAGATTTAGAGATAATAATAGTTTTGAATACAAAATAATTTCTAATATTAATGCATTGTATTTAATATTAAGATAATTTGGGAAATAACTAAACACATAGCACATACCATACTGTTCAAAATTTGTACCATTCATCCCTACACACATTGCAACACGTTGAAATAATGATCTAGTACAGCCTTGACACGAATTTTGTACTCGTATTGTTTTTGCTGAATTTTCTATTCTCTGCCTAAGTTCTTCGTTTTCCGGCGCATTTTGGTTATCGTATACGAGTGATTTAAAATGACCCCACAAATAAAAATCCAGCGGATTTAGGTCAGGAGATCTAGCAGGCCAAGCTACAGGACCACCGCGACCAATCCACCTGCCCTTAATCACACTGTTCTCGTACATTTACAGCATAGTGTGGTGGCGCACCATCGTGCTGAATCTATGCCTGCTGACGCACATTTAAATGCACATTTTCAAGTAGTTCTGGCAAAGTATTTTGTAAAAATAATAATTAATTAGCTCCAGTCATTCTATTTGGTAAAATGTACGGCCTAATTGTTGAGATACTCTTCGGGTGCTAATAGTTGGTTCAGCATGTACAGCATCTAAGATATCATTTACCATATTATCGTGTTGATGCTGGCGGCCACCATGTGTGTCGAAGGCGCTGGACTATCCTCACAAACAAACGGTGAGTGGGTAATCGCCGTAAAGGATAACGTTCAGCATAGAGACATCTTGCCAATAACGAATTTTGCCCTACTTCACCATAAATTAACACTATGTCTACTAATTCACTGTTACTAAATGCATCCATTTTAACAAAAACTACACTATATACACTGCTATTCACTATAAAATTAGAACACTGCACCAGCAAAGATAAATGATAATTAACAGCAATGTCGACGAAAGAATTCCTTACCATCTATCAAATTAAATTATTAATTACAGAATATTAGACATTTATTAGTATTAGATATTATGTAAACAATTACTTTGATTGTAGAAGATTTGAAAAAATTATTAAAAATAGCTACCGACCAGTGGCAAAAAAAATGTTTGCTTGAAATACGATCCAATTTTTTTGCGAATTTAAAAAAAAATCTTTTTGTTTTATGATCACCACGTCATACAGTATATACCCTTTAATTTTTTGTCATAAGTTGAACACCCTGTATAGACGATACACTTGCCTGTTTTCGTTTAGTCTTTGGAGGTGCCAGTAGCATTTCAGACGCTGTAGTTTGATGAATGCTGACAGAGGCAGGTCATCATATAGTTGATATAGCTCATGGTTCCACTTTATACGCCTTGTCCCGTTTTCATTTGTACCTCCATATATTTTCCGAAGTATTCTTCTTTCGAAGATATCCAATTTTTTGGAGTTATTTTGTTTAGGACCCAAGTCTCTCCACCGTATGTCACGACTGGTCTTATAAATTCGGACTTTACTGGTTCTTGAGATTGATATTGCTTAGGCTTAGAGCATAGTATGATCTCATACCAGCTGAGATCCTATGCGCTATCTCTGAGTCTTCTTCATTTTTATTATTTATGAGTGATCCTAGATATGTGAAAGATGGGACAATTTCAAACTCTTTATTATTTACAGTAGCTTTACCCTATGGTGTGGAGCCTTTTGATACTATCATTATTTTTGTCTTTTCTTGGTTGATTTCTAGACCGGCTTTTATCACGTTTGTTTCTAGCACTGTTAGATCATGTTCTGTGTCATCTTTTGTTAGATCTATGATATCAATGTCATCCTAGTATTTCTGTAAAATTGTTAGTGAGTTGTTATACTGACTAGTTTTTGTGGTATGTTCATTTCTGCCATTGCTTCTTGTACTATCTGTCTTTTCACGTTGTCGTAGGTTGCCTTGAAATCGATAAATAGATGCCAGATGGTTCGTCCATACTCTAAAGTTTTTTCATATA
This sequence comes from Harpalus rubripes, assembly GCA_963082715.1. Taxonomy (NCBI): domain Eukaryota; kingdom Metazoa; phylum Arthropoda; class Insecta; order Coleoptera; family Carabidae; genus Harpalus; species Harpalus rubripes. Next base: position 58,096,093 of record OY720453.1, read on the forward strand.
TAAATTCATTATTGTTAAATATACGGTTAGACATATTTTCTAGTTTTTTAATACTTTCTACTAAATGTAAGTTCTGACATTTTAAACAGAAAATTATTCATCCTTAAATTTACAAAATACGATTGCAAAGTTAATGAAAAATGAAAACTTATAACAAAAAGTTTGAAATTAGTAACAATTACAGGTATAATCTTCTCTAATTATATTAAAAGAGACTAAAACAACTTTTGCAATATTACGAACTTTGAAAACCTGAAGTTTAATGTAAGTAATTAAATCAATAATCAACTTAACTTTCAACTTCAAGCTGATAATTAAGGAGCTGGCAAATATTGGTTTTTAATATAAACGTAAAGCCCAAATTTTCGTCAGTTGATATACATTTTGTCGCGTAATTACACTTAAAAGACATAACCTTTATACAGGTGCTTTTAGTGATATACCCTCAAGTAAATGTGAAAATTTAGACAAAATAAAATTTAGAGAAACTAAAGTGCATAGTCGGTAACATAAAGCATATACTATACTGTAAGTACCTTTAGTTTATGCGAAGCACTTTAGTATCTTAGTTTGGAGACATGTGCTAGTTGGATAGATAACGTATTTAGTTATGGAGCGATTACCAGCAGACATCTAAATGGCCCTCATGTGTGGAAAGAAAAACACACCACCTGGAAATTTTGAAAGTAGTTTGTGTCCTCTCCTCTTTAAAGAAGCCTGCAACTTTATAGCCCATATGTCGATTGTCTTTCACAAAAAAGTCACATTTAAAAAATGCGCTAATGCAAGCTAATATTACATAAGAATATGTTGAATTTTTTAAGACGGAGACTTATACGCCAGCATTTATACGACAAATCATTTGTACAAATAGAAATTTATACGCCAAATATTTTATACGCTAACTGTTTATATACACGACTATACTTTTGTATGATAATATATTTTTGGCGCGATTGTTTTTTTAATGTTTACTGCTAGGGTTTCCAAGACAGTAATGTTTATTTACAAATTATTGTTCGGTAAGTTATGTGAATCACTTACCGATTAGAAGGCGGAGGCGAAACAATGATAAAAGCTTCCTTCCACATGACAACCAAATATTGTCGAAATAATTTTCAAATCTTATTTATTTTAATTATGTGCGCCGATGTTGACGGTTAACCACGATTGTTTCATCTAGGTTTTGATCCGTCCAGATGTGAGAATTATGTGTGTTGTTAAAACCATTCCTTGTAAATTGGGCCTCACCCGACAGCACAAAAATCATTCATTTGTCAAACATACGTCCATTATTATATATTTTTTTTAAATTCCTTTGATATCGCCGAAACAAAGAGGAATTCAGTCATATAACATTTTTTGATCGTAATGAGCCCCGGAATATATGGTATAAGTTTGACGGTCGAGTCGCGGAATATATATATATATATATATATATATATATATATATATATATATATATATATATATATATTCCGCGACTCGACCGTCAAACTTATACCATATATTCCGGGGCTCATTACGATCATATATATATATAAATATATATACAGGCTTTCTCACAACTCGCGTCCCAGAGCGAATGAGGAAACACGAGACTGCACGAAGAAAAAAAAATCTAGCTTAAAAGATATTCGAGAAAAGACGTCTTAAAATTGACCAATCAGAGACCTATACACCTTTAACGTGTGTTTGCCGTAATTTTACGTTACTAGGGTTTTATACAAATCAAATCTTCTTTAAAATGTGTGAGCGACTGTAGTTTTCGAAAAATATCAGTGTCAAATTAAATTTGACAAGGTGAATAAAAAAGGCAAATTCTTACCATGTATTCAGCCGCTGTTTACTTAGAAATGATTATAACTTTCGGAGAATGTGGACGTAACGCCAGAGAAGCAGCACGATTAAAAAAAAACAATAAAAACGATTCTTTTTAGAACCACCATTTGTTGTTTTAATCTCAAAGAATTCAAATGAAAATAATATTTTCGTTTAACACATTTTACACAGCTGCTACATGATGATCTCGGATGACACCTTCGCTAACCTAAATTTGTTGACAGTGAAAAGTCAACTCTAAAGTGTCAAAATGACAGTAAGTCAAACAAATTTTGTAACTCACTAGAAGTATTTTTAAAACCTAGCAACCAGTTTTATTTTGTAATAATATTATCACACCTCAAGATATCCTTCCGGGATTGGTGGATTAAAAAGTCTTGTAAGTCCGTTATGCAAGCAGCCGCAAATTATTTTCTTCTATTTGTTGGCAACCTATTGTCGTCGGCAAGTGACAGTTTCGTCTGGGGCGCGAGTTGTGAGACAGCCTATATATATATATATATATATATATATATATATATATATATATATATATATATATATATATATATATCATTTATATGTAATATGAAATAAAGCAATTTGAATTCTGCAGAGTGTGATAAGAACGTAGGATGATTGTTAAGACAATGTTGATGGAAAGATTGAGATACCAGCCAGTCAAGTAATGTGTCCATAAATTTCATTCGTTTGTGTTACAAAGAATGTTAACAAATATGTTAAGCCGTGAAGTCTATAAATTGGCACTATTAAACGCGTTTGTTTTGTTTTAAACTGGCTATATTTCATGCGGCGTATAATGGGAAATGTTTCGCAGAACTTATTATGCAGTATTTTATTCCGAGTCACAATTGTCACAGTGAATTCGCGCCACGGTCGCAGGCCTGCCAAGCTGCAAAATCGAAATTTACTGGTTTCATTTGTTTGGAAACATACTTTTTGGAATTGCGCACGCATGCATGGAACGTGGTTAATGCTGATGGTTTATCTAAGTGCGTTTTTGTTTTATGTTTAAACAAATGATTGTGCGGATGCATCGATCAGAGATGCATGTGATTTACATTCGTGTTTTTTGTGCATCGACCATCACAGATTTTTATATGTAATTGCATTTGCATTAGGGGATGTTATGTTACAGGTATACAAACAAAATAATATGTTTTTCTATAATTTATAATAATTATATATTTAGGATTTATGGTATACCAGTACAGAAAATATAAATATTTAATACATTAAACATTATTTTGGAGCATAAAATACATATAACAAAAACTGTTTGAAATATTAATAATAATTACTAAGAAAAATCTATTTGTCTATTAATAGTTGGTATCCGAAATTTGTAATTAAAAAAAAAGTTGAAATATATATATATATATATATATATATATATATATATATATATATATATATATATATATATATATATATGCATTTTTTCTACACGAAATTGCATAATAATGTGTGTGTTAGCTTAGATTAGGTTATATTAAGGTGTAGGTATTTGGAAAACTAAAAAATACATAACATATTGGCCAAGACAAAATTTGATCTTTGTAATTTGGAAATCGCCTGAGAAAAGGTGCAGTTCTAACTATATTTAATTTTCCTGATGTGAAATCTATTCATGAATCTAGTAATAAATATTAACATATTTTTTCTTTTTCTTTAAAATTCTTCAAAATCGTACAATGCGCACAATTTTAAAATGTAACAGGTATATCAGTGTAAATCATATGTTATTACAACTAAATTGGTACAATATTAAAGATCTAATGGAAATTCAAATATAAATTTTTATTCATAAAATAAAATTAGGAATTCAGCCAGTATACTTTGAAAGTAAATTAATCAATATTGAAGAGAATCATGACCATAATATCCGACAAAAATACAAATATTATATTAAGTAAAAAACACCCACCAAGGACAAAATACTTTATTATTTAAAGGCGTATAAATATACAATAAGTTACCTGATAGTTTAAAGATTTTAGATCTAAGATTGTTTAAAATTAAAGTTAAAGATTATTATTTACACAAAACATAGTGTTTTATTTACCTATCTAGCTTTAAAGATTGTTTGTATACTCAAATGTTATATAGTAGATAAGAAATTTGTATTACTGTAATTGTATAGCAATTATGCTAAATAAAGTTATTATTATTATTATCACCTTTGTTTATATGCGTAGTTTACGCAACCCGCACTGCAAGCTGGGGTCGATTCCCCTTACCCCACTGATCTAAGTTTCTGATTCCCAGCAAATGCTCGCACGCGGAGTCTAACGGAGTTATTAAAAGTCTTTGGTCAAACTCCAGCGCAGTAAGGAGTCCAATTATGGTAGCTCTGAGACACACTGGCATTTATCTAAAAATAGCAACAATAACCTAACGTACAAAACCTGGCCCGAGTTATCCAAACGTGACTTCTGTGCGTAAAGTTTAGTCGTCAGGTTATTGTTGCTCTTTTTACAGAATTATACAAGCTCTCAGATAAATGCCAGTGTATCTCATAACTACCACAATAACAGTGAACTTTGTATTGCGTTGGGGTTTGTCTAATGAGGGTATGGAATCTCCACCGTCAAAGTCTTGAGCGCTTCAGAACATCGCCCGCTCTGTACTGTACATCGTGTCTCATTTTCGATGTTTTTTTCAGATATCTCGGGTAATATTAAAGATAAAGCAAAACAGTTTGCACATTCCAGGGTCTACTTTTCGGAAAAAGTTTAATAGTCACCACATGAATTTTCGATCTCCTTTTATTCCTGAGCTACAGTCAAAAACTCGTTTTTCGATCATTTAGAAAATATCTCATATTTTATTTATTATGATGGTAAGAGAAAAATAGTTTTAACAAATTTTCAACTGTTTTTTTATAAAATAAAAATAAATATATTGTAACACGAGGGGGGGGGGGGGGCGATGCTACTACTGACTGGTGGACGCCTCGGATGGCTGGCGTCCAAGACTTTGTGAGAAGGATTTCATGAGAAGGACTTTTTGACATAGGACTCAAGAGAAAGAAGAACACACATATACACTAACACTTTGCACTTGATGAACACTGCGGACATGGACCATACTAGGGTTTTAATAACTAAACTTTATTTACATGATCATTATAACTTTTTTATTAACTATGGATTAAACTAAACGTAACTAACACAACTAAGCAAGTACTAAACTGTTACATTGCGTAACCCAGCGGGCGGGTGTCGCCCCAAAACTAAAAGACACTACATGTCCAAAACAAAACACGTCTGCGCGACGCGACAAACTAATTTCAACTCTTACATCTTTACCTCATGACTATCTAATGTCAACTCTCTAAAACAAAACGCTATCTCCAGGACAGGATTATTTTAGGGGTAAAGGATGCATAGGCTAGGGAATTCAAAGTCACGCACGTATACATAATAATTTCTAAACCTAATTATCAACAAATAAATGTCGTGACTATCATAATACAAAAAGAGTTTCTAAACTGAATTTTGACTTAAATAGATAGACAGAGTTAAAATATGAATATTGAAAATATAATTTGGAAAAGTTTATAAAAAGTTATTTATCTATTATTGCTTTTACCCTCACCTTGTCACAATATCATCACGGCTTATTACCCATTGCTGGGTGTACCAATCTGCTTTGTACACAGATATCGGTAAAGATGATATATTTGTACCGTGCGGCCGCTTACCAGGCGTCAACTGTTTTTTACGTAGAATAAAATGGCGTAATTAGATTCTTTGAAAACTTAATAATTCTCGAGATATCACACAAACTTATTATTTTTTAAATAGGAACCTATGGTAAAAATAGTCTCGTCGTTTTGCTTATTTTATAAGCTTTTCAATGATATATAAGAGTCTACATTCTTTTATTTTAAACATGAATAAAAGATAAATTATTAATTTATTAGGATGAAAAAATTTAAAATTATTACGAAACAAATGAAAAAAAAAATAAATTAAAAATCATCAATTGTTTATTTCTAATATTATTTGTTTCAGTTTTACTCATTTTTTCAAATTATTTTCTTCAAAAGCATATTGAATTATATTTTTCAAAGCCAACTGTAACGTAGATAAATAATAAT
>OY720453.1:58107039-58237039 GCA_963082715.1 Harpalus rubripes
TTCAACGTCCAGCTCTCCATCCATCTTTTAGAGGGTCTACCTGGTAATCTTTTGCTGCATGGTTTATGAGTTTGCTCATTTAGCGATTTTGTCTGAGTTCATCCTATCTACAAGGTCTCTCCTTTGGCGTCTTCTAGATCTAACCCATCTAACTACATGTACTAAATAATCTACTTAGAGTTCCTCTCTTATGGTGTTTACTTCGTATTTTATCTCGCAACCTTACTCCTTTTATTATTTAAGATAATTATTATAAAAAAATATTATAGGTACAGGAAACATATTAGTTTTGATTCTTTCAGTTCTAAGGTTTTTATTGAAAACTGAAAACACTGCGAGAAGTGGTGGTATACGGCAGTCTCTGATGCTGCGATTCATATGATCATAGAGTACTTGTAATTTTTTTACTCTGAGTCAGATTAGCAGTAAAGGTTTACCTTTGAGGGGTCACTTTAGATGTGCTTTTATTTAAAAGAAACGTCTCTTTAAATAAAATGTGGCGACCTAGACCAATATATAATTTTCAAATAACTATTAGAAATTGTTCATATACAATTTTATTGTATTTAATATTCAAATAACTTCTTAACTATTAGAAATTGAGAAAAATGTTTCATATAAAATTTTATTCTATTTTTATACTGTTTAGTGGCACAGGTAAAATTTTGTTCGATCATTATCTTTTTAGTTTTTCTTCCATTCTAATACAAAATGGCCTCTTTCTCGGAAACAGATCGGACCTATGTTAATTTAAACTTTGTTTGGTACTATATGCTCTTACAGTTTGTAGCCGAAGTTGTGAAACACCTGTATAATAGTGATTTTATTGAATCAGCTAAAGAAAATACAAATAATGTCGTAGAAAAATATTAATGCATTAAAATTTTATAATTTTGAACAATTAATAATAACAACTATGACATCGCTTCCGGCAAAACGGAATTCAGCACTTTTTCATACCAAATTGTGAAAAATAAATATTTGACAGTTTATGAACGCTTATTTCTTGAAATAGCGTATACTAAATCTGTTTTTACCACGTCTTTAAATTAAGTTTACTCGGGCATCAAGGGACTAAATTTAAAAAGTTTAATCTAAAAATTCAGAATTATATTCTCTAAATCATTATGAATAAAGCTTTACATAAGTTTTACGAGACAGACAATAATTGACAAAAACTGTTTTCCTATGACACGATTTCTAGCATTCAGCCTGTATATGTATCTGTAATATAAGATTTTTTTGTACAATCTGGGCTCCCTCCGAAATAAAAATGTATACAAGCCACTGAAAATAATGACACAAAAAAATTGTAATCGCATGATCTTTGTCGTCTTAATCAATAATACATAAATTTCTGGAGTAATATGTTAAATGGCAAAACCTTTATAATTTTAAACGTAAAAAAAAGATTGTTTGCAACTCGAGTAAAAATATATTATTTCACTCAAATAAATTGTCGCGTTTATTTATTTTACGAGTATAATTTTGAACAATTAATAATAACAACTATGACATCGCTTCCGTCAAAACGGAATTCAGCACTTTTTCATACCAAATTGTGGTATTAAGATTGTCCTCTACCAATTTAAATTATATAGGTCTAAAAATTTTAAAAAATTGCATCATGTATATTTAATTTATTAATTTATATATTTTCGTTGTTATTATGATTAACATAATGTCTACCCCTGACTACAAATGCTATAATGATATAATTTTCAATTTTTTAAATTAGAAACCAAATTCAAACCTCATATTAATATTTCATTAAATTTTCTACATATTGATATATATTTACTTTATATAAGTGTTTTATGCTTTGCACAAAATTGACCCCTGTGGTGCACTCTCCACGCCAGCAATGAGTGCCCGTGAGGTGACGCCTAATAAACGCCCGCACGGTACAAATATGTCATCATCATTAGCGAAATATGTGCACAAAGCAGATTGGCACACCCAGCAATGGGTAATATGCCGTGATGATATATTCATATTCATTTATTTTATTTATGTTTTGCAAAAATGAATTTGGTCAAAAATATAGAATTTAATAAAACTCCTGCGAAATTTTAAAGAAAAATTAATTTGTTTAGTTCTTCCATTTATTATATCTTATATAATTTTACAAAAGTTCTAATTTAGCCGAAACTGATGAAAGTGATCTGTAATCCAATAATAAAACTTTACTAAAATATTCCTTTTATCACAAAGTAATACTCGGGAATAAAACAAGCTTTATTTAAATTTATTATCCAGCATCGTCAACGAAAAATGAAAATACGAAGCCGTCATCAACATTAACAATTTACAAAGTGAAGACAAATACAGAGATGCTATATTTAGCGGTATAGATTTTCTTTAAATAAACATATAATTTCGGTGTGGTTTATTGTAGACCGTAACAAGCTTGTAAAACAATACGGATATGCAGTGTGTAAAATGGACATGAAATGACACTGAAATTTATGTGCAGTGGATAAAAAGAAATGTGAGCTGTTGCACGCGAATAAACTTTCTACAGCATTCACATTTAAGTGTTAGTGTTAGAGTTGTTCAGTGGAAAGCGTTGTATTTTTATGGCATCGAATTGAATTTTAGCATCTCAGTATTTATTATCTTTGAACAAATGCAATCAAATTTTACTTTACTTGCAATTCTTGTAACCACGAAAAATACTAAACTACTGTACAAAATTGTTAGATTTGAAAAGTATAGGAAAAATTTTAATGAGACTTGGTGAAAGAATGCTCGCGTTCAGCTGGGCTAGCATTAGCTAGAGTTAGACTAGCAAAATATAATTAAATGGTACACTAGAATCTAACGCTAACATAGCGCTAGAAGAAATAGCTAGCGAGAATATTTCGCTAAAATATCCAGCCATGGGCGCCGCAGACTTTTTTACAAGGTGGGTCGATATTATTGTTGTAAGAATTTTTTTTTAAATAATTTTCAAGGTCAAACGGGTTTTAATCCAAAGTAAGATAATATAGAATTCTTTACAATGAAGCAAATTTGACAAATTCTTATAAAATTAAAATCAACATTTTATGTACGCTCTAAAAGCGCAGGATTGCCCCTTCTACTAGGCTTTATAATGCGAGATGCGAGCATAGCATAAGCAATAACTACAGAAACAGACAATCTGAAAATACAATGTTGCATTAAATTAAAATATTATATTACTAATTAACAATATAATTATTCTATTGAACTGCTCAAAATAAAATGTATAATAATTCAATTTTAATTAAATCGCGCTTCTCACAAAATACGGCAACCCTAATCATACGTAGGTACTTTTAATATAAATAAATATGCAATGTCTATTCATTCTTTACTTATAACAGTAAAATCGATAATTGTGAAAGTTTGGAGAAGAACGTGATCATAAAATGATTAGAATAAACTACGGCATATTAAAGAAAATACAACACCGAAGATAATGTAATATAATGTAAAAATAATTGCAATACACATTTAACAGTACATAACATAATTTGCAGCATACTGAGCTCCCGCTCTGTGTCTCATAAAATATTAAAATTTCACTTAAAGTGTCAAATCACATGTAAAAATTGTAAGGTTATTAGTGCGACTGATATTGACTGATTCACTAACTTCGCAATCATGATCTTGTCGTGCCATCTTTGAATACTGAGACGAACAATCCGATTTGAACTTCAAACGTCAACCATAACGGTTAAGCCGCTTATCACTCCTCATTCTGACACTTCAGCTATTTCGTACTTAGTAATAGATAGTATGTAATAAATTTTTGATTAAAATATAAGAAAATATTACCAATAATTATTAAAAAATACAATGATACATTGAAATAAAAAATTAAATTATAATTTTATTTTAAAAAATGGATACAGTCCATAAATGAAAGGGGGGTAAGTCGACCCTGACGACCCCCCTTGTGGGCGCCTATGTATCCAGCGAAATAGTGGAAAGCTGCATGCGTCAAATTTGATTGCATAACATCATTCTGTAACAAATTTACTACCTGGTTAACAACATTTGGTTCAAGAATAATTTGCATTTCAAAATGGGGTCTCGTGGCCGCGTGCCTGAGTGTCTGGTCGCAAATCTGGGAAAACGGGTTCGATCCCGACTGACGCCAAATATTTCGAATATTAAATGGCACAAAATTGACCCCTGTGGTGCACTCTCCACGCCAGCAATGAGTGCCCGTGAGGTGACGCCTGGTAAACGCCCGCACGGTACAAATATGTCATCATCATTACCGATATCTGCGTACAAAGCAGATTGGCACACCCAGCAATGGATAATATGCCGTGATGATATATTTATTTTATTTATTTATTCAAAATGAAGTCTACAGCTTGCAATTATACAGATAGTGAAGTACCCTGTTCAGTCATATTTGGAGAGATTAGTAATATTATTTTGAATTGATTAATGAATTACAAAATTAGACTAAAGCTTTTATCAGCAGTTCCGAGGTTACCTCGTAAGAGCTGATCAACAATGGTTGGGAGTAACAGCGCACAATTTGCATAGGCACCGAATGCATGGGTGCTCTGGGTGCACAAGCACCATTCCAAATTTGTAATGGGTGCGAGGCACCCATACAAAGTACTTTTCCGAGTTACCGAGTTAAAGATGAAAAAACTCAAATACCAATTATTAATTTTAAACCTTACAATGACCACGTGCATTATTTGTTACGAATTTTTCGATGAAAGTTAGAATTAGAAATTGTTTGTCTGCGGCGCTTGGTCACTTGGCCTTCGGCGGTTTTCTTCTAATCCTCGGCATTATTGCGTAATTATTTTTATGTAATTATCTACGCCCTTGGCTGGAGCACCCATATATATTTTCAAAAACCGGCGTCTATGCGTATTTGTCGTGACAGTTTATTTGATTCGCCACAGAACTGTCAGTTTCTTACTTTAAACTGCGATTGTACACTAAGTTTAATAAATAAATGGGTACCGTTCAGTATGCATCTAGCGGAAAAAACAACGCTACATTTTTGCTAGGCTAGCGCTATCCTGGCTAAACATTAAGAAATACTAGTGACTTACTTTTTATAACGCTTAAGGGCCGGTATTTTTACTTGCGAATAAAGGTTCAGATAAATTTATCCTTCGAATAAATGTTTTTCTTGTCTTTTCACTTACAAATAAATTTATTCGAAATAATAACATTTGTTATTCGTGGAATAAATTATTCGGTAGTTGGGTAGCGAATAACCTGTTTATTCGTAAGTTCACTACATTTCCACATAGTGCAGATTTATTAACAAAATGGATATATTAAATATTTTTGATGATTATGATAATATTTTGAACTATGAATTAATAAATAACGTGAGCAATCGAGCACACACCCTCAGCGACATAACCACATACATGAAGGAATTTTTTGACAGATTCCGATTATGAAAACAATTTATTATTACATATTGGGGATCGTATTTAGTCTCACACAGTGCATAGGTAAATCATTATAAGATACTGTCATTGGGCGCTGACAAAATATGCCAAAGATTTACTTCGAAATGAAAGAATTGTACAATAAGTACAAGGACAGTTTTACAATATACATAATCTCGTTTACCATATATGATCGCTGCATTAGATAGCACACTTGTTAAATTACAGTCTCCCGGGGCTAAAAATGCAGAAGAATATAGATGACATTAAAGATGTTAAACTAAATTTTGACAAATACGGATTCAAAAGAAGTTGACACATTTCTTCCTTGTCTGCTTAATGTGGCTTAAAGCACTGCAAGGCCCGGCTCGGCCCGAGTGGGCTCTTTAAATAGGTGGGCCGGGTCGGGCCGGGCTTTATAAGTTTAAAAAAAAACTCGGGCTTAATCGGGCCGGGCTTAAAAGTTGTCGGGCTTCGGGTGGGCCGAGCCTGAAAATTTTGGCCCGTGCAGTGCTCTAATGTGGCTACGCCAAACTCCATCCTTCTCTATTGACACAAATTCACTCTGCAAGGCTACCAATTCACGAACGTTAAAGTTATTCAACAGATAGCTATTTTTCCGTAAAATGTGTGAAAAGACGCGATGGAATTATTCTTTGGATAAATATGTGGAATAAATTTATATAACGAATACTTATATTCGAAACTTTATTCGGAAATGAAAATACCGGGCCTTAATTGTTTGTGAAATGGATTAAATTTGTCTGCTAAATAGTTTTTACCATGTTGAATATGCCATCAATTATTATTGAATTCTGACCAATTCAGTAGTGAGAGACTGGCGTACCGACTAAACATGTTATTATTTGACAGTAGATAACACCAATTAAATTTTTTTATTGTGACAATAATTTGATTAAATTTTGTTCTCTATAGTACAACCGAAACTTGAAGCTTTAAAAGGTTTTTTTTTTTATAAAAAGAAGTTTAATACATTTTATGTTATACTTGCTTCACCATGGAGCGTTAAAATATTCAATTTAAATATAACTGATTGACAAGTGTCAGTGTCAAGTACAATTTATATAGGTAATACTCGTATGTTCGCGAAATAATTTTACTGGAAATATACTTAAAATCTTTCTCAAGAAATTTTCCGTTTGGAATTTATATAAAATACATAGAATTGACTGAAGGTAATGCGTTGGTCATCTCAGATATTTTATAGGTAGTAGATGTTATTTCTTCCTCTCAAGAAATATAGAAATTCTTTCATATTGACATTTTTCTTTTTTTTTTTTATTAATACAGACAAAGTTGGACACATCAGGTAGTAGTATTGTTACAATGGATTGTAGGTTAAAGGTATTTAAATAAATGTTGAAAGAAACAAATTTTTCCTTTTAACACCCACGTTTACTGCCTGCAGAGTTGTTTTAATACAATTTAATTGAAAACAATACGCCCATTCTACGAACAGTACGAATGGTAAAAGAAGAAATATGTAGGTTTTTGTTTCAGTTGATTATCAGAAAATAGATCGGCTATTAGTGCAATTATTTGTTAAATGTTTTAAACTTTTACATTGTTAACAATTTACTGCAGTTGTTTATATTGCAGTTTATATCCTGCAGCATTTTATAGTGATAGAAAGTATTGCTCTAATAATACAAATGTCCCGGATTTAAAAGGGTGAGTCAAAAAGCCTGCGGTTTTTAAAGAATAAAGCCTCATTGTAACTGAATGATTTAATGCTTAATGCATAATGATTTGTGCATAAGGCTTAATGCATTATGCCACTTTACTAGGATATCCTTTTACAGCTACTGTATTTAGTGACTAATTCGACAAAAATGTCATAATTTTTTTCCATTTATTTTTAAAAAATATGTGTGTACATCTCACAATAGGCTACTTGCGTTATACTGAAAATCTGATATCTATCACTAAATACCCACTGTAAAGTTGAAAACGTATGTAAAAATATAAATTTTATTAAAAAAAAATATGTTTTTTAATAAATTAAGAAAAAACATTTTTAATTTGATTTTGACATTAGTTTATTTTTCTGTCACTATATCTCTTCTTTATTATTTATAATTTGCGCGGTTTCTGATACTTTTATTACGTATTTCGATTTTTTAAGCAGGATTTTTACTTAATTTATACTCGTACAAGATTAAAATGACAAACGAAAATATTAACCTCCAAACTATTATTCAAACGTCAAACAGATGATCTGTCATGTGCAGTGTTGTAACTGATCTAGATCTTTTGATCTAAAACACAGATCTAGTTCATTTATTATGGTTTTTGTTCTGATCTAGACCCTTTTATATGTACAGATCTTGGTCTGGATCTAGATTCTAGATCAAAGAACTGATCTTAAAGAAAGATCACAAATACAGGAATATACGGGAAACTTGAATAAACTTGGAAAAGACGAAAATTATTTTTTTATGTACCCAACAGTTTAGGCCATGTCAAATGAGAAAACAAAAAATACAAAAAATTGAAGTGGGTTATAATTTATTTAACTCACTTAAAAAATTCAATGGCTTATAATGATTGTCTGCCATTTGATATGATGGCCTGTCTTAATTTATTGCATTTCAACAATTCTAATGTTTAAAATTATTATTTTTGTTTCTATTTGTACTTTATTCCTTAATTCAGCATTAATAAAACTACGTACCTATGTATCTAGTTTTCTTCCTATGTATAAGGCACACGGCTAAGTATATTCTTTTTAATTTATTTACTGTTTGTATTCCTATTTAATTAATAAGAAATAAAAAGAATTTGAAAATTGTTACTGATCTTTTTATGATATCAGAAAAACAGATCCCAAATTCTTGATCTGATCTGAAAAAAAAGATCCGGTCGCAGAAATTGACCTATGATCTGATCTAGAACATATTAATTGTAAAGATCTTGATCTTGGTCTAGATCCTTTATAAATTGATCTGTCACAACACTGGTCACGCGTAAATTACTCGCACATGCCGTTGCTACTGGACGTACCGATGTTATTGCTTTACGGCTATTCATTGGTTCGGCGTAATTCTACGTCATACTTGGCGGTAATTTAAATATTAAAATTTCATAATTTTTTTTCTGGCCAATTAATAAAACTTTTGCCAAAAGAAAAAATATGGGTAGCAAGTTTTTGTCGTGTCTTCAAAAATATTAAATAAAAAAATGGCACGCAAGTAGCCCATTATGCTCACAAACTTTTGTTCTTACGCATTGCTCTTAGTTCTTAAGCATAGCTGAAAATGGTAGTAAACGTATTTCACTGGTTCTCAGAAAAATATCTTACGGACTGGTATTAGTGCAGTTAATTACAGGTGACATGTAAATAATATATAATTACAGGTCCTCGTAAATTTTACCGGTCTGCGATGAAAAAAAGATTGAGAAACACTCTTTTAGTGCATTTATATTTTTCATTTTTCTAAATGCCATTTGAGATTAACATTTGCATTAGTTCAGTAGTCATCATCGCCGGAAAGGAGATCCAATGATTAGAAAAACTGTAGATAAGTATGGTACGACTAGCGAATGAAAGTTGACGTTTAAATTATTTTATAGATGTGGTTTCTTTTGAAACCCTAGAAAATAGAATTGTACGAAATATTCAGGTATAACATTTTTACATGAACCCATTTAAATACTGGACTACGAAAGCACAGAAATACATTACTATGTCTGGCTGAAAATAGATTGCCGAATAGGGTAACTGAATTTCAAAACAGGGGTGCGTTTAAAATATTTTAAACATTTTTCGTTTATGTTCATTATAACAAAATATTTTTTTTTTTAATATTTAGTTTGGCAATTTTATGAAATAGGATTATTTTTAATGTCCTCTAACAGTAATTCTGAGTCGAGAATCGGCTTACATCTGAGACAAACGAACTAGAATTTGCGGTATTAAATTTTTTAAATACATCCCTGAATCCTGTTGCTAAGGTCATTTTAAATGCCTTCTGGTATTGAGTATAATTCTAATCATTTGTAACGGAATACATAAGGGTCAGTTTCCTTTCAAATTAAAATATAGAGAAATGTTTTCAAAAGAAACCACATTTATTAAATAATCTAAACGTTGAGTTTCATTCGCTAGTCCTACTATATGTACATTTTTAGTATGTAGAGAAAATTAAGTTTCGGTTGTAATAAGTTCTTCACATGATAATGAAATG
Organism: Harpalus rubripes; assembly: GCA_963082715.1. Lineage (NCBI taxonomy): Eukaryota > Metazoa > Arthropoda > Insecta > Coleoptera > Carabidae > Harpalus > Harpalus rubripes. The sequence continues at coordinate 58,116,656 of OY720453.1, forward strand.
TCTGCAGTTTATAGGGTCTCTTGTCATGGGAAAATTATGATTTATAAGTATCGTAATAGTTTTAAAACGAAGAAAGTCAATTAATATTTCAGGTTTCAGATTATCAACACATAATTTTGGTAGGATGAAAAATATTTGTTGATGTATTGCACAATAAAACAACTACTAGATCAACTTTGAAATTGTAGACTGTATTTATGATATTGATTTTAACAAAAAATGATTATTACAACTACAAAAAAGAATTCTATCTGCGATATATATATATATATATATATATATATATATATATATATATATATATATATATATATATATTTACATCTTTGTATTCGTTCTACTCTTCGTAATAGAAACCAATACAAAATAATTTATTTCGGTTTATAAAGTAATACTTATTTTATAGGAAAACCTTTTCTTGACTTTAGGTCAACCCTGAATTTTCTTCAATCGGAAGTTGCATCCGAATAGTATGTTATTTAGGTATACAAGCAACACACAGATTACAAATATGTATATACTTATTGTTTTACATTCTTCAACAGTTTTTCTTGGTTTCTTTATTTCTATTATTCAAAATAATTGCAATTTCTTTCCATAACACTTTAACCTCAGTAGTTTTAAGAAGATGTATTTCCATTTGAAGCATTATTTTGTCTTTTTTTAAATAAATTATTAATATTTCCAACTGTTCGTTGGTTATTCTTGAAGCACTAGCCTTGTTATACATATAGCACGATGTAAAAAGATATTAAAAACTTAAGAATTAACATTTTTTTACTTGTAAATTCTAAGAACGGTCAGAGTAGAACACACGCAGAAGAAGAAATACGCATGCGCACCACAATTCTTAGTAACTCAGTTTGTTAAGTTACTCTAGTAGAGACGTTACTAAAAATATAATTACGACATACGAAATACGTATTCAGTTACTACGATAGTTGCTATCAGAGTAAATTTATAGTAATGTTGCTAACAATTAACAATGATAGAGACTTTTTACAGAATCGGGATAAATATGTCTTATGATGAGAAGCCAGTAGATAGGTGTAGATCTTATTGTGCCTCAATCCTGGAGTTCTTCTTGTTATTGTTGTCAAAGGACTCTTAGAAAAGCCCATTTGATAGCTTGTGTTACTCATTTGTGATAGTGATATATGTTGACCAAGAGATAGTCTGGCCACTTGTTTGTTCTAGCTCTTTAGCGTTACCCAGGGCGCACCACGAGGAGGCGAGCTAGAATTGCACCCCATTCCCCATAGCATCCATTATCAATTCACATTAGTAGCATCTACACTCTAACGACAATTACAACCGTTTATAGGTTGATGTCATGTGTAGCCCACAATCACATCCATGATGTGTAACTTGATACACCAGGACATTATTTCTGTATTACTACTTCACTTTATGTGACTTGAATGGAGCTTGAGATGTTTGCACGGTGATTTTGAATTTGGACTACGTCGGCCAAATGTACCAAAACTATTTTTCGTGACCATGATTTTTAGAATTGCACCCCATACCCCATAGCATCCATTATAAATTCACATTATTAGTAGCATCTACACTCTAACGACAATTACAACCGTTTATAGGTTGATGTCATGTGTAGCCCACAATCACATCCATGATGTGTAACTTAATACACCAGGACATTATTTCTGTATTACTACTTGACTTTGTGATTTGAATGGAGCTTGAGATGTTTTCACGATGATTTTGAAATTGGACTATTTCGGCCAAATGTACCAAAACTATTTTTCTTAACAATAATTTTGAATTTGGAGTACTTCAGCGAAATGAACCAAAACTATTTTTCATACCGATGATTTTGAATTTGGAGTATTTCGCCAAAATGAACCAAAATATTATTCTTACCGATGATTTTGAATTTTGTGCTACTTCAAATTTTTAATGAAAAAATTTTGCCCGCATAAACACCAAATGAACTGTGTCCGGACCATTGGGATTACTTCGAATTTCATCCTGTATCCAAAATTTATGGGATTTAAATCCTCTTAATTGTTTTTTGCTTTGCCTTTCTTTCACTTTCAAATTTAGTGCAATGCGTTGCTGCGTAGTCACAATTTCTTCAAAACCAACGATAGAGCAATACTGAACATCATTATATTGGCCGTATTTTTTGTGGTAATCCAAAATCCACTTGATTATTACGCCGATAATAAAAGTCGCAATTGCAACTGCAATAGTCGCACAGTATATAATAAAACAAATCATATTTCATAAATATCTTTGCTTGAATAAATTACAAACTTATTCGTATAGCGTAGAATATGAAACTATGGTTTTTAAATAATGAAAATTTTAATATTGTTGAAATAAGTTTCTATAGATACCTTCTCCTATTATTGTTCACAGTCGATGACTGTAACTTTGACTGCTTCTAGATGTATTTTTTAAACCCCTCAACAAGATTAAGTCCCCGTTACAGAGTAGGTTCACATTCACACACAACCATGCCTTAGTGGGATTCGAAACCAGAACTCCGAGCGCACTCTTATTTGAGAGACGATACTCTAACCATTGAGCCACCGGAGCGTAATATAAATTATATCGATGACAGTAGTAAATGTTCTACAATTAAATGTGGCCAGCACATTACCCCCTGCCAGTTTAATTTTATTTGTTTAATCCTGCTATTGAAATATGTTGTTTCATGGCTTCGTTATGGATTTAATTTATAAATTTAAATTTAGAAATATAAAATGTTCAATTTGCTGGTTTATGATGCATTTGGATTTGTAATTAAATTTACAAGTTTTTATATTTAAAATTTTATTTTAAATTTTTTAAATCACACCAATCAAAACACAGTTTTCTTTCAAATTTATAGCAAGAAAAGTAACTAAATAAACATAATGATGTGACACTTGTTGACAGTATCAAAATTATGCCAAAAAATTGATAATTTATGTAATATATGTAATTCATAATGTATATTCAATATAAATTAGGAATGGAATTAATTTTTATGTAGAATTACACAGTATTGTAAGACAAGAAAATCAAATCATTCAAGATCACCATTTATTTGATTGGTTTAATTTATAAATCTAAATTCATCATGAAGACGTGCACTAAATCTAATAGCTGTAAATTTGTAAATGCGTCCAATCATTTCACTGTATTTCAAACAATGCTTTTGGTGGGGAAAATGACAGTTTTGTGTAAGAGTTGAAATATTTTAATTTTGATTTGACAAATGGATTCCGAAAATATGGATATATTATTAATATTATCTGTGGAACAATACAGATTATGATAAAAGTGATAAATATCATACAACTGTCTTCCCATTTGTATCGAACCACGTGACCCAATATAAGTTTATTAGGCACATTTTATATCTTTAAATTCACTATAAGTCAACAAGGTAAATCGTAAATTTCAAATTAAATTTGTAAATCTAAATTTATAAATTAAATCCATCATAAACCAATCATAAATTATAGGACTAAATTGCTATATCTAAATTAATAAATTAAATCCATCATAAGCAAGCTCTTACTAGGATACCGAATTTGAAACCTTTTGTTTTGTCCACTCAAATTATTCCTATGGTAAGGTGTGGGCGAACGTAGGAATAAACTATATAGAACAGTTATTTTGAGTGTTCCGTTTTTCAGTGTCACCCTGTATATTCTCTAATTTATTCCAATCGTTGGTATATGTCTTCTCGACCTTCTTGAAAACGTTTGTACTATTTATAAATATTTGGTTTCAACATAGCTTCCTCGCCAAATGCTGTTTCTAATATTTGCACAACTTCCCTGCAATTTGACATGAGATATTGTCAAAAAGTTATCTAAAGAAATCAAATCTTTTCTTCTTGTATCTTATTTTAGAAATGGAAACAAATTAGAAAACGGCGAATGTCAATATACTGTATCCTCCTGTATTGTCTTTTCTCCTTAAAATTACATTTCAAGATCAATTTTAACAACTTGACTGTTGAATTGAATAATGATCAGATATCCGTGTCTCTGTCTCTGTTCAAAGCCTACTTCGAGTTATGAATTTTTTTGAACACACTGTATAAATGAGTTAAATGCTAGAGAAATAGCAGATGTAATTTCGAGTTTTAAGATACACGCTTTATCCATTCTTCCCAATGTAACTGTAGCTTTTAGTTTAGTCCTTTAAAAATTATACATGAATATAGATTAACAGAATCGTACCCCAACCTCAATATAGCTTTAAGAATTTTTATATTGATTCCCGTTGCTTCGTGCGAAAGGTCTTAGAGTAAGCTTAAGTTGATTAAAAATTATCAAAGATCGACGCTCAGTCAAAAGATATTCTCAAATATGGCCATTTTGTCGAATGAGCAAGGAATATGTAAGGATATAAACTTTGATAAAATAATTGATGACTTTGCAACAATGGACCTTTCCAATTTAAAGAGATAGAAGATATGCGCAATGGGGATCTGCGCATAGTAAGAACAACTGAGATCTATGACGTTTGATTCTAAAAAAATTAGACGTAAAATGTAAGATTTAAAAAATCTTATCGAAATAAGTTACAAAAGCTTTCATTGAAGGTAAAATGTCTAACGATGCAAATTTTCACTGAGAATACAGGTATTTTAATGACTGCAATATTTTTGACATTTCATTTGACAGCCCAACTGGCAGTTGTTCGCGCCATTTTCTTACTATTTGCAGCGATAGAAAGAGATAGCCCTTAAATTGGAAAGGTCCATTAAAGCCAGAAAAGTAATATTGTAATAATAATTGTGAGAAGTTGTTCGTTCTTAAATTTTTTTGTGTGAGTTTCTTGCAAAAGGTTATATTAGTGTATATTTATTTCTTGTGGTGCATACAGAAGAACTGTTTATTTATCATTAATATTCTTTTCTTTTTTTTATTGTTGACATTGTATGTGCCTAGATAATAAAATTTACTCTAAAAAATATATATTATATGTATCCTTACATATATTTTCTAAAACACAAATATATATTTAAAAAAAAATCAGATGTGGACACTACACTACTTCCTTGTACGCAAGACTAATATGAAGTATAGACTCAATTACAAAATTGCACGTATTTGACGTAATTTGACATTAACATCTATTTTTTATTTTTTTGTTATTTTTGTCCTAATCCATAGCAAGCTTCATTAAAAAAACCAGAAAGTATATAAGTTTTAAATTTACATATCTCGCTTATACAAAAGGCTAATTTAATAATACTTGATTTGCTAGACGCAGAATTTAATTCTCTAAAACTCTTATTTGAAGCATTTATTTCTATAATCAAAATGAAACCATTTTATTCAAGAAAAGCTGTTAACAACTTCCGGTAATATATCACTTCCGGTTAGCCTATTTTAATTAAAATCTGCTATATTATTCCAATGGACGCAGAAGTCTTAAATACCAAATTTGAAAAGTTTTGGATTATATTTTAATATAGTTTTTCATTAAAATCTATTATAGTACTATTTCTGAAAATTATGTAATGACCAAAAAGGGAGGTGCACAACTAGATGTTATAGAAGTCCTAAATACAAAATTTCAACTTTCTACGACTTATCGTTTTTGAGTTATGCGAGATACGTACGTACGTACAGACGTCACGACGAAATTAGTGAGAATGGATTAAGGGATGGTCAAAATGGATATTTTCGTTGAAATTTGAAAACCGAAATTTTTCGCGAATAAAATACTTCCTTTACTTTGTACAAGGAAATAAAAACACTTGGGGGGAGGGGGGCGCAATTTTTCTTTTTGCCACATGTGCTAAATTATCTAGATCCGGCTCTGATAAAGGCGATATTAAATGGCGGAATATGTGAATACATATTCAGAATTAAAATCTATATTTTAGACTGGTCGAAAGAAATTTGAAGACATTTCTCACGATTTGCGTAGGTTTTATAATGTGTTTGTTAAAAATATTAACCGACCGAACTAATATGAGTTTGGGCTCGTAAATTAGACCGAATAAATATCTGAACTTTCGATTATCCAGTTTCAGATGGGGAATAAATGTGTTTCCACTGTAATATGTTATTGAAAATATAGATATTATACGACTACAGTAATTATAGTTTATGGATAAGATTACTTCAAGTTATACAAACAATAAGAATTCTGCTTGCAACATTAGTCTTCCCCCATCAATAGCAAAACTTATTCCTCCCTAAAACAAAACTTTCCATCTTATAAAACCTAAATCTCAACAAATCCCCCTATTTATAATAACCATCCCACATCCCCTAACCACAATCATTCATTGCATCCCCTTCCTTCTATGCAGCTTCTCTATCTCATTGTCCGAAGCCGATGTGATAGCAACTCTAGATATGATTGGTTATTTGCGGCGGTGACGTCTGATGCCATGTATCAGTGATTTAAACGGCGCTAGATAGCAGACTGACACGTGACACGATGTGACAAGGACGGAATCTAACGGACGTGGATGCAACTTCCGATGGAAGGAAATTCGGGGTGGAACTAAACTCAAGGAAAGGTTTTCCCATAAAATAAATATTACTTTATGTACCGAAATAAATTGTTTTGTTATATTTATATTGGTTTCAAATACGAAGAGTAGAACGAATACAAAGATTTAAATATTATATATATATATATATATATATATATATATATATATATATATATATATATATATATATATATATATATATATATATATATATCGAATAGGCGAATAAAAAAGTAGGTTCTCATTTCAAATTAAAAAGTTGAATTCTGTATTTTGAGAACCACTGGTTGAAAATAAGAAAACAGATGATGTAAATGCTAAATTAAAAATCTGATGTGGCCAGCACATAACCTCTTGCCAGATATTTTACATGGTTGTACGCATAAAACGAAAAATATTTTTAAATACAAATACATATATTCATGTCTCACTACAAAATAATTCTCACATATATTTGCAAAATCTGTGGGATATTTTAATATAAGTTATGTAGGTACAATACATACATTTTCTTTATATTCAATTATTCAATATCCTGAAATTTTTCTACTTTCTTTTTCTTTATATTCGTCATTTTTTCACAAATTCCTTTTATATTCTTTTTTACGTATATTCTTTTGCGTTGTTGACTTTTTTTTATTTTCATAATCTTCATAATAATGTACACATATTTTTGACAGTGGCATACAAATATTTTTGACAGTGACATTTATGTGTCAATTACAAACATTTGAATTTCTTGCTTTGAAGTAGTTTGATCTGAGAATTTACAAATTATTTTATATGCATTTCTTTATCTCTAAATCTATAGAAGATATAATAATGAATTTATATTTATCGAATAAAGAATTTAACGTTCTTTAATATAAGTATTTACATAAATTTTCGATAAATAATATTTAGATGATTTTTTTCTTATAACTACTACTTCCAGTTGTCCAATTGTTACCAAAATTTAATCAACTCTTCCCATTATTGTTAGATTGAGAAATCCGTAGTTAAAAATGTCTTAAGTCTTATAGTATTTGAGAAATCGTGAATCCAACATTCACACATCCACACACATATACGGACATCATCGTAAAATTGTTATAATCGGATTCTAGGGACCTTAAAACGTGCTTATTCACTAAAACCTGGATATGCGATTTTTAGCATGAATACAATACCTCTCTTAGCGAGAGGTAAAAACGAAGCGTGGGTAAAGCAAAGAATATAATGCTAGACAACAAACTGGTATTCGAACGGAAAACAGGTAAAATCATTACATAAAAATATAAAATTTAAAGCCAAGAAAGATAAAGCTGAAGACAAACTAAGTTAAACTATACAGTTGGGAAATTCACTAATATTAAAATACTCTCTTCATATTTTGTACCGTTGTTCAACAGTTTTCGGCATTTTAATGTAGTTATTTTTAATAAAGCTGTATAATGCGTTACTCTGTATTATTTAAAAAAAACCCAAATCTCCACTTAAATAAATTTACTTGGCAACTAAAATTTAAGTGATGGTTCTTGAGCTGAATTTATTAATTTAGATTTAGGAATTTTGTCTCATAATTAATGGATGGTTTATGATGGATTTAATTTATACATTTAGATTTACAAATTTAATTTAAAATTTACGATTTACCTTGTTGATTTATAGTGAATTTAAAGATATGAAATGTGCCCAATCAACTTATATTAGGTCACGTGATTTGACACAAATGATAGGACAGTTGTATGATATTTATCAATTTTATCATAATCAATCTGTATTGTTCTACAGATAATATTAATAATATATCCATATTTTCGGAATCCATTTGTGAAATCAAAATTAAAATATTTCAACTGTTACACGAAACTGTCATTTTCCGTATCAAAACTATTGTTTGAAATACTGTGAAATGATTGAACGCATTTACAAATTTACATTTAGAATATAAAATATGGTGATATTTTAAACGTAAATCATAAATTTCATATATTCATCATGAATCAGTAAAAGCAGATATATACAATTTATATTTATAAATGTAAATACGTAAATCTAAATTTGTAAATTAAATCCACTATTAACAAGCTATTACTCTTAGTACACGGTTCATGGTGAATTTAGATTTATAAATTAATTTAATCAAATAAATGTTAATCTTGGATGATTTGGTTTTCTTGTCTTACAATACTGTGTAATTCTACATAAAAATCAATTATATACCTAATTTATATTGAATATCCATTATCATTTACATTTATTATATAAATAACCTATTTCTTAGTGTAATTTTAATACTTTCAACAAGTTGCACATAATTTTGTTTATTTAGTTACTTTTCTTCCTATGAATTTGAAAGAAAACTATAATCTGATTGGTGTGATTTAAACAATTTAAAATAAAATTTCAAGTATAAAAATTTGTAAATTTAATTGCAAATCCAAATGCATCATGAACCAGCAAATAAATCTAAATTTATAAATTAAACCCATCATAAAGAAGCCCTAAGAAACAACATATTTCAATAGCTGGATTAAACAAATAAAATTACTCTGGCAGGGGGTAATGTGTTGACCACATTTAATTGTAGAACATTTTCTACCGTCATCGATATAATTTATATTACGCTCCGGTGGCTCATTGGTTAGAGCATCGCCTCTTAGTTATGAGTGCGCTCGGAGTTTTGGATTCGAATCTCACTAAGGCATGGATATGTGTGAATGTGAACCTACTCTGTAACGAGGATTTAATCTTGTTGTTGAGGGGTTTAAAAAATACATCTAGAAGCAGTCAAAGTTACAGTCATCGACTGTGAACAATAATAAGCGCAGGTATCTATAGAAACTTATGTCAACAATATTAAAATTGTCATTATTTAAAAACCATAGTTTCATATTCTACGCTATACGAATAAGTTTGTAATTTATTCAAGCAAAGATATTTATGAAATATGATTTGTTTTATTATATACTGTGCAACTATAGTAGTTGCAATTGCGACTTTTATCATCGGCGCAATAATCAAGTGGATTTTGGATTACCACAAAAAATACGGCCATTATAATGATGTTCAGTATTGCTCTATCGTTGGTTTTGAAGAAATTGTGACTACGCAGCAACGCATTGCACTAAATTTGAGAGTGAAAGAAAAGAAAAGCAAAAAACAATTAAGAGGATTTAAATCCCATAAATTTTAGATACAGGATGAAATTCGAAGTAATCCCAATGGTCCGGACACAGTTCATTTGGTGTTTATGCGAGCAAAATTTTTTCATTAACCATTTGAAGTAGCACAAAATTCAAAATCATCGTTAAGAAAAATATTTTGGTTCATTTTGGCAAAATACTCCAAATTCAAAACCATCGGTAATAAAAATAGTTTTGGTTCATTTCGCTGAGGTGCTCCAAATTCAAAATCATTGTTAAGAAAAATAGTTTTGGTACATTTGGCCGAAGTAATCCAAATTCAAAATCATCGTGCAAACATCTCAAGCTCCATTCAAATCACATAAAGGCAAGTAGTAATACAGAAATAATGTCCTGGTGTATTAAGTTACACATCATGGATGTGATTGTGGGCTACACATGACATCAACCTATAAACGGTTGTAATTGTCGTTGGAGTGTAGATGCTACTAATAATGTGAATTGATAATGGATGCTATGGGGTATGGGGTGCAATTCTAGCTCGCCTCCTCGTGGTGCATCCTGGGTAACGCTAAAGAGCTAGAACAAACAAGCGGCCAAACTATCTTTGCTATCTTCTGGTCGACATATATCGCCATCACCAATGAGTAACACAAGCTTTCAAATGGGTTTTTCTAAGAGTCCTTTGACAACAATAACAAGAAGAACTCCAGAAATGAGACATAATAAGATCTACACTTATCTGCTGGCTTCTCATCATAAGACATATTTAGCCCGATTCTGTAAAAAGTCTCTACCATTGTTACTTGTTAGCAACGTTACTATAAATTTATTCTGATAGCAACGATCCTAGTACCTGAATACGTATTTCGTATGTTGTAATTATATTTTTAGTAACGTCACTACTAGAGTAAATTAACAAACTGAGTTATTAAGAATGAGCCCGTCCAAGTCTTCGACTTTTTACAAATTACATGTCGCATGTGAATTTTGATTATAAATAAATAAAAACGAAATAAAAATTACTATATAATTTGTTTTTTTATACCGATAATAATGTAATTAAAGTTTTTAGCGTAAAATGGTCGCCATGTTGTGACGTCAGTGTCACTACAGTCGTCCAGTTACCATGTGGAAATTTCACTATAGAGTGGACCATGAATATTTTGCTTATAAATTCGCGATTGGCTTTACATATAATCTAACATGCACAAATTTAATATATCGGAGTAATTTTTTTATAATATCAAAAGAAAATTTACTTATTAAATAAATTTATATTATAATTTATGTTTTAATTATTGTAATCTCAATACTTCTCATTGTTGTAATCATTTAGTAAATAGGAATGTAAATGCTGGATTACCTTTTATTATGAACTATGTATTGATTTTTGTAATCATACTGTCATTGTTGTATTTAATCATAAATAGAAAATAGTTTAAATACTATTTTAATTATAATAATGACACTTTGTGAGTATGATAACCTTCAATAGTATATTAAAGAAAGTCTTAAATAATAAACCTGATTGTGAAAAGGAGCAAAAATTATTAATTTTATTTACCTAATTTTTACATAAATTAACATTTAACACTATGCATGTAAGTAAACCAAATAATTATATATTTTGAAATGATATTAACATTTTAATGGTAACGTATGTCGGTTATCTCTACTTATGGCGGAGTGACGCTAACGTCACAACTTTCGCGCCAAAACTTTAATAATTATTTTGCGCGTTATTAAGCATAATTTCAAGAAAACAAAATATACGGAATTTCTATTTTTAAATTCTTCGTAACATATAAAAAATTCAAAAAAAGTTGGATGGGCCCATTGTGGTGCGCATGCGTATTTCTTCTTCTGCGTGAGTTCGACTATGACAGTTCTTAACATTTACAAATGTTAATTCGTAAGGTTTTAATATCTTTTTACATCGTACTATATATATATATATATATATATATATATATATATATATATATATATATATATATATATAACAAAGCTAGGGCTTCAAGAACAACAAACGAACAGTTAGAAGTATTAATAGTTTATTTAGAAAACCACAAAATAATGCTTGAAATGGAAACACTGAAACACATCCTCTTGAAACTAATGAGGTTAAAGTGTTATGGCAAGAAATTTCAATTATTTTGAATAATAGAAATAAAGAAGCCGAGAAAAATGTTGAAGAATGTAAAACAATAAGTTTATACCTATTTTTAATCTGTGTGTTGCTTATTCCTATCCTATACCTAAATAACAAACTATGCCTAGTGGATAAGCGTACAACATGAATTATTTTAGTTTTTAATAACCTGGACATCGAAAATAAAGAGTACAGCACATGCAAAATTAAAAAAATTATTCAGATTGCCAAAAGCAATTGTGTAAAATCGTCTTCAAAATATGTTAAATTCGAACTTGCAGCAGGACCGCCACCCATTCCTATACAGATAATAAAGCAAGATTATCTGTATAGGAATGGGTGGCGGTCCTGCTGCAAGTTCCAATTTAACATATTTTGAAGACGATTTTACACAATTGCTTTTGGCAATCTGAATAATTTTTTTAATTTTGCATCCGCAATTAGAAAAGTGTACTGTTACCCCTTAACAATCTATTTTGAAAACTGCTTATTCTGGTTTGTCATATAAAGATCCGATTTAATAAATAAACATCATCAAAAATTATACACAGTTACTTATTTATACATACCGATTATCCATATCTGCAAATGCCCAATTAAACCCAAAATTTAACCAAATTCCAGCCATTGTGAAAGGTTACTACAGCTTAAAAACTACGTTTGGCTAGTCTCTAGCTTAATAACTCATTTAACAACTAAGTATATAAAATTAAAATGACTATGTGCTCACAAAATGAATTATTTGGTTTTCTTGTCTTACAATACTGTGTAATTCTATGTAATTCTACATCAAAAATTAATTCCATACCTAATTTATATTGAATATCCATTATGAATTACAATTATTATATAAATTACCTATTTTTTGTCGTAATTTTGATACTGTCAACAAATGCCACATCATTTTGTTTATTTAGTTACTTTTGTTGCTATGAATTTGAAAGAAAACTGTATTTTGATAGGTGTGATTTAAAAAATTAAAAATAAAATTTCAAATACAAAAATTTGTAAATCTAAATTAAACATCTAAATGCATCATAAACCAGAAAATTGAACATTTTATATTTCTAAATTTAAATTTATAAATTTAAATTTATAAATTAAACCTTCATAAAGAAGCCCTAAGAAACAACATATTTCAATAGCAGGATTGAACAAATAGAATTACACTGGCAGGGGATAATGTGCTGGCCACATTTAATTGTAGAACATTTACTACCGTCATCGATATAATTTATATTATGCTCCGGTGGCTCATTGGTTAGAGCATCGCCTCTTAGTCAAGTGTGAGATCGGGGTTCTGGATTCGAATCCCACTAAGGCATGGTTGTGTGTGAATGTGAACCTACTCTGTAACGGGGACTTAATCTTGTTGAGGGGTTTAAAAAATACATCTAGAAGCAGTCAAAGTTACAGTCATCGACTGTGAACAATAATAGGAGAAGGTATCTATAGAAACTTATTTCAACAATATTAAAATTTTCATTATTTAAAAACCATAGTTTCATATTCTACGCTATACGAATAAGTTTGTAATTTATTCAAGCAAAGATATTTATGAAATATGATTTGTTTTATTATATACTGTGCGACTATTGCAGTTGCAATTGCGACTTTTATTATCGGCGTAATAATCAAGTGGATTTTGGATTACCACAAAAAATACGGCCAATATAATGATGTTCAGTATTGCTCTATCGTTGGTTTTGAAGAAATTGTGACTACGCAGCAACGCATTGCACTAAATTTGAAAGTGAAAGAAAGGCAAAGCAAAAAACAATTAAGAGGATTTAAATCCCATAAATTTTGGATACAGGATGAAATTCGAAGTAATCCCAATGGTCCGGACACAGTTCATTTGGTGTTTATGCGGGCAAAATTTTTTCATTAAAAATTTGAAGTAGCACAAAATTCAAAATCATCGGTATGAAAAATATTTTGGTTCATTTTGGCGAAATACTCCAAATTCAAACTCATCGGTATGAAAAATAGTTTTGGTTCATTTCGCTGCAGTACTCCAAATTCAAAATTATTGTTAAGAAAAATAGTTTTGATACATTTGGCCGAAATAGTCCAAATTCAAAATCATCGTGAAAACATCTCAAGCTCCATTCAAATCACATAAAGTCAAGTAGTAATACAGAAATAATGTCCTGGTGTATTAAGTTACACATCATGGATGTGATTGTGTGCTACACATGACATCAACCTATAAACGGCTGTAATTGTCGTTAGAGTGTAGATGCTACTAATAATGTGAATTGATAATGGTTGCTATGGGGTATGGGGTGCAATTCTAGCTCGCCTCCTCGTGGTGCACCCTGGGTAACGCTAAAGAGCTAGAACAAACAAGCGGCCAAACTATCTTTGCTATCTCCTGGTCGACATATATCGCCATCACCAATGAGTAACACAAGCTTTCAAATGGGTTTTTCTAAGAGTCCTTTGACAACAATAACAAGAAGAACTCCAGAAATGAGGCATAATAAGATCTACACTTATCTGCTGGCTTCTCATCATAAGACATATTTAGCCCGATTCTGTAAAAAGTCTGTAACGTCACTACTAGAGTAACTTAACAAACTGAGTTACTAAGAATTGTGGTGCGCATGAGTATTTCTTCTTCTGCGTGTGTTCTACTCTGACATTTCTTAGTATTTACAAGTGAACAAATGTTAGTTCTTAAGTTTTTAATATCTTTTTACATCGTTCTATATGTATAACAAGGCTAGGGCTTCAAAAAAAAAACCAAGGAACAGTTGGAAATATTAATAGTTTATTTAGAAAACTACAAAATAATGCTTGAAATGGAAACACATCCTCTTAAAACTAACGAGGTTAAAGTGTTATGGCCAGAAATTGCAATTATTTTGAATAATAGAATGAAAGAAGCCAAGAAAAATGTTGAAGAATGTAAAATACCTATTTTTAATCTGTGTGTTGTTTATTCGTATACCTAAATAACAAACTGTACCTAGTGGATAAGCATACAACAGGATTTATGCAGGGGGTAATAATGAGGAGCGCGAAATTTGAAGAAAACATAAAAATATATATTTAATATTTGTTATTTAATGTCAAATGATAAAGTGTGATATGGTAAACATAGATAATAGTGAAATATAAATATGTAAAAAATTATATTTAAAGCCAATAATAATAAATAATTAAATAGTAATAATAAATATTATATATCAAATCCAAATATTATAAATAATTATATATTTATAAAAATACTAGTATTAAAGTAATAATAAATCCATTCTTAGTACAAAACACAAGATAAATATAAATATTATAAATTTATAAAAAAAAATCGTATTAAAGTAATAAATATTTAAATAATAAATAAGTAACAAATATTTATAAATACTAATAAATATAAACAATAACCAATAACAAATATGTAAATAAGTTTTATACATCAAATCCATTGTACTAAACAAAAAATATTTATTATAAATATTACATATTTACAAAAATACTCGTATTAAAGTAATACATATAAATAATAACCAAGTATTTAGTTGCTTCCAAATCATCAATTGTTATACGTTTTCGTTCTTCTGTAATTTTTTCTCACTTTAGGTGCATGTGTAAACAAGTAAGAAGTGAACTCTTTAATTTAAAAAAATATATTTTTATCACCAAGATAAAAATATATATTATAAAAATAGCTATTTGTGCAAATAAGGAAAAATATACTTTTCCTACGAATTGTACACAAGATTTTTGTTCATATTTATAATAAATAAAGCTATTTGTTATACATTGTACCGGACATTAAATTTATGATAGAATGAACTTACTTCCGAGACCTGTACATAATATTAAAAAATATATTTTTTCTAAAATTCTAACAAATACATGATAATTATTACAAATACAATGAATCTGTACGTAATAAATTATTTAAATCTGATTCAAAATCCCACTCCTCATTATTCCCCCTTCAACCCGAGCAGGTTGGAACGAAAATCAACGAAGTGTCGCTACTGCATATTCTCTATAATTACTTCGTTTACATGCAGTTTTGAAAATGGTTTCAGTTTTCAGTCAAAATTAAGTAACACTGTTTACATGCAGTTTTCAAAACAAGTTTAAAAATTGATTTGGAATCAGTTTCGGCGCATGAGCATTTAGCTGATATAAGTGACAGATCCTCTTCACTCCAAATACTTCGTTCCAATTATTTTGTATACTTCGTACCACTACGCACTAAAACTACACAACTGTCAGTATATTTGAAGGTTAGTAACACAAAGCGACAGAAACGTTATGCTCTCTATCGAAACTGAATTTTAAGTGTTTACATGAGTAGTTTTGAAACTAGTTTCCAAGTCCAACCCATGAATTTTAGTTTTGGTTTGAGATAATTCAAAACCGTTTTGAAACTGTATACATGGCGTTTTCAAAACGAAAAACGTTTTAAAAACGGTTTCAAAACTGCATGTAAACTCAGTAATTGTGTCACTATTATCTACGAGTACACACATATAATGCATAAGTCTTTCGAAACCCCGTTTGTACGAGTATGTGTGATGTACAGAATAGGTAACGGATTATGCAATTAAACATTAAAACTTTATGTATAAATTTAAAATGCAGTTAGTTAACATTCTTAAACATTCATTACCATCTTAAAGACGCTGTAGACTGGACGTTATTTCTGCTAGCAGTAACAGTAATTTTAAGTACATAAGTACAAGATACAATACACTAATATAATTCCAATGAAATTGTTCCAAGTCATTAAATTAAGAGTAAATGTTTCCTAGGTGTAACTTGTAATTAAATAGAAGGCTCTTATTGTTATTTACTATTAACTTTAATTGAATAAATATTATTGTGAAATAGTACTTTGCATTAAAATAGATTTATTGCAACGTGCAACACGGTTCGTTGACTGGAATTTTATTTACAATTTAAATCATTATTGTCAGTAGAAGACGTAATTTATTTACAATTTAAAACGTTACTGCTATAAAGTGAAGGATTGATAAATCATCTTATATTTATAAATCTTCCAACTGTGTCGCAAATAATGCTTTTTACTATATAGAAAGTTTCAATACAGCATAAATTTCAAATAAAACTGCTATCAATTTAATGTATTTTCAATAAATAAATCTTTTGCAATATAATGATTAATAAATCTTTAATTATTATATTCTCACACAAATAGATGTTCGTGAAGTACTTATTTAGTTTATGTATGGATTTACTTTTTACTTTGACGAATTTCAAAAGATATATAATTGATATAATAAAAATATTTCATAATTATGACTCAGTTATGAAATATTACCACAAATGTCATAGTTAAAAGTCATTTGCTTATGTATTTACAATTTTGAAAGTAAATCATACTGACTTGTTGTTATCTAATAGAAATGCAAAACGTAACATCTTATAGATTATCAACAACGAATGTCATTTCTATAAATTTTTAAGAACTACTTATGGTTATTTGCTGTTTTCATCTCCCGCTACTCTTGGTAAGGGAGGTATAGGGATTGTGCTAAAAATCGCATATCAAGATTTTGGTAAATGACCACGTTTTAAGGTCCTTAGAATCCAATTTTAACATTTTCACAATGATGTCTGTGTGTACTGTAACTCAAATACTATCATTCAGAAAATTTTGAAATCTTGTATTTCGAACTTTTTCTGTATTAGAAAGAGCCCATTAGATTTTGGTGTAAATCGGATAACCGAAAATGGCACTTTACTAGAAGCTCAAAATATTTTTTTTTTTCGAAAAATACCTTTAAATGTTATTTTTTCGAGATAATGCTATTATAAAAATTAAAGAATATCAAATTTTCTATAGATAATATTAGTAACGCTTTAAAAAGGAAAAAGTAAATAGAACAATAGAAAAGGAATTCAATACAGTTTCCAGAATAAGTAAATATGTAGGTATGTATTTAGATTAATAAAAAATAACGTTTCACAAAAATATTTAAACTAGTCCTCATTTTTGTATTAGTGAATTCTATTCTATTCCGGTATTTAAAATTTAATCTTCATTTTATTATAGTTCCGGTGGCTCAATGGTTAGAGCAACGTCCATTGTCATGAGTGCCGTCGTGGCTCTGGGTTCGAATCCCACTAAGGCATGGATGTGTGTGAATGTGAACCCACTCTGTAATTTGGGATTTAATCCTGTTGAGGGGTTTAAAAAAAGGTAGTTACTTGGATTAGATTAGACTATATTTTAAGAAATAAACTGTCAAAATTAGAGTAAAATTCGCTAATCCAAAAACCTTCATCTTTTTTGTGACTCGGGCTCTGTAAATGGCGGGAGGTATTGTGTTGGCCACACCAGATTTTTTTATATCTTTACTTATGGGTGGTCTCGCATGTTCATGTAAATTATCGTAATTAGTTCCTTCTCTTTTAAGTTTAATAAAGGATTTCCTTCTTTCTTTGGACTACCTCGGCCAAATGTATCAAAACTATTTTTCTAACCGATAATTTTGAATTTGGAGTATTTCGGTTAAATGAACCAAAACTATATTTCTTACTGATGATTTTGAACTTTGTACTAGTCCAAATTTTTAACCAAAAAAAATTTGCCCGTATAAACACCAAATGAACTGTATCTAGGCCGTTGGGATTACTCCAAACTTCACTCTGCACCCAAAATTTATGGGATTTAAATTCTCTTATTTTTTTGTTTTGCTTTTCTTTCACATTCAAATTTTGTGCAATGCGTTGGTCCTTAGTCACAATTTCTTCAAAATTAATATTACAACAATATTGAATATTATTATACTAGTACTGGTCTTATTTTTCGTGGTACCTAGTCCAAAATCCATTTCCAATACCTTCGCTTGAATAAATTACGACTTCATTTGTATAGCGCAGCATATGAAATTAATTTTTTTAAATAACACTTTTAATATTGTTGAAATAACAAGTTTGTGTAGATACATAACCTATTTTTATTATTCTTCACAGTCGATATGACTGTAACTTTAACTGCTTTTGGATGTCTGATGTCTATCGTAATATAAATTATATCGATGACGGTAGTAAAGATTTTACATTTAAATGTGGCCAGCACATTACTCTCTGCTAGTGTAATTTTATTTGTTTAATCCTTATTGAAATATGTTGTTTCTTACTAAAATACCAAATTTGAAATCTTCTATTTTGTTGACATTTCAAAGTGACCCTTGAACGAAATTATACAAAGCGAAAAAAATATAAAAGCAAAGCATAATAATTCATAATGACACTTCATATCGATGAAATATTGTCATTTTAAGGAACGCTTAAAATTTAAGTTACGTTCGTGCAACCGCCCGTTAATAAATTAAATTTATATTGTTTTAAAGTTATTGTTGAATAAACGCTAAAAATTTATATTAAGATTATACGCTGCAGGTGCCTATGTCACTGGGTAACGTCACAGCTATAGAAATAGATGGAGCCATACATGCGGAATGACATATCTTGTGTTTATAATATCATGTAGTATTATTACATGGTTTATTACATTTAAATATGCTGTGAAAGTTGTAATACTTTATGATAAACAAAAGAATAATAACTACTTATTATGTTGGTTTTTATCACAACTATCACAGTCACAAACACATAATCATAATACACACCAAGGCCATAATCGTAAAAATGTTAAAATCTGATTATACTCAAAATAAAAACGTTATAGAAAGATAGTTAGGAATGATTCGACTGTAGGAATTATTAATATAGGGAAAAATAACGGAGCTGCAGTCACTTCTTGTTGAAATTTTATTGAAAATTTAACATGTACCAACATTTCGAAACAATTTGATCATCATCAGGGTAACGTCTAAGGATAAATTTAGAAAAACATGAAAATGAAAAAGTTTTTAAGGTCGAAACTTTCGTCAAAATTACAATAAATAATAAAAATCTGATGTGGCCAGCACATTACCTTCCGTCAGTTCTATGTATTTTGTACAAATTTCACACAGAAAGTTCCTTGCTAAAGATTATATTTCTTGTACTTTACCTTCCGGCAGTTGCATGTATTTTATGCAAATTCCATACAGAAAATTTATAGCAAAAGTACCTCTATTTCCAGTAAAATTATAAGACAAACACACTATGTCAATTTCACTTGACACTGACATCTTTTAATCAAAATTTTCTTAATATAGTAGCTGTTTCCATAGCTATGGCTACTTTATGAAATTTAATTTCTTTATAATTTTTTAACTCTATATCCATTTAATATTAAGTATAAAATGCAGTCAAATCGTATAGAGAATAAAATATTCTTTAATATTTATAATAACATTAAATGTGAAAAAATGATATTTAACATAGGTTTTTCAAGAAAAACTGTTCAAATCTTCAAATGAGGGTACTTCCGGCTGTCCAATTCTAACCAAAACATACAGACATCATTGTAAAAATAGTAAAATCGTATTCTAGGGACCCTAAAATGTGCTTATTCAATAGACAATACCTTCCTTACCTAAAGATGACGGAAGGTAAAAAACGTGCGTACATATCAACATTGGATATAAAACTGTACGCCCGTTTTTTATTATTTATTGTAATTTTGACGAAAGGTACGACCTTACAAACTTTTTCATTTTCATGTTTTTCTAAATTTATCCTTAAACGTTACCCTGATGATGGTCAAATTGTGATCGAAACGTTGGTATATGTTTAATTTTCAATAAAGTTTCAACAAGAAGTGACTGCAGCTCCGTTATTTTTCCCTATATTAGTTATAGAAAGAGTTAAATATTAATAACTTCATTACTTCAATTCGTCCAACCAAAATCATTCAATAGTAATAGCAGTAGTCCTCATATTTCTCAATCCCATAACTCATATCTATTGCTATATCTCCTCACATTACACTCTCCATCAACCATCCCTTGCTTCTTTACCCTCGTTCCGTTCTATCCTAGTTCGTGGCAGGGTAGCAACAAGGGGAAGCTAATTTGTCGTGTGGAATGGTCCAACAAATCGTGACTGAACTCGTAGGGTGACGGTGACGTCCCTGATCCGGACGCGGCAAAGCAAATTAAAGACGCGGTCGAGCCCTGCAACATACGTGTGTGTGAGCGTGAGCTACAATCACGGATGTTGCAACACCAACAGTTGCGGATGGTGGGGTATTTTTAGAGGAGTTATGGCATGGGAAACGGATTTTTGGCTATTTTCAGAAAGCATAAATAAGTTTTTCAATAATGTAGGATGTGTTTATTCTTGTAAATATCAACATAATATATTGTGGCTTTTTACCTCTCGCTAAGAGCACGTTTTAAGGTCCCTAGAATCCGATTATAACATTTTTACGATGATGTCCGTATGTGTGTGTGTGTGGATGTTGGATTCACGATATCTCAAATACTATAAGACTGAAGACATTTATAACTACGGATTCCTCAATCTAACAATAATGGGAAGAGTTGATTAAGTTTTGTAACAATTGGACAACCGGAAGTAGTAGTTACAAGAAATAAATCATCTAAATATTATTTATCGAAAATTTATGTAAATACTTATATTAAAGAATGTTACATTTTTTATTCGATAAATATAAATTTATTATATCTTCTATAGATTTAGAGATAAAGAAATGCATATAAAATAATTTGATGTAAAACTTCTTAAATCAAACTACTTTAAGGCAAGAAATTCAAATGTTTGTAATTGACATATAAATGTCACTGTCAAAAATATTTGTATGCCGCTGTCAAAAATATTTGTACATTATTATGAAGATTATGAAAATAAAAAAAGTCAACAACGCAAAAGAATATACGTAAAAAAGAATATAAGAGGAATTTGCGAAAAAAATACGAATATAAAGAAAAAGAAAAGGAAAGTAAAATAAAAAAATTTCAGGATATCTAATATAAAGAAAATGTATGTATTGTACATAATTTATATTAAAATATCCCATAGATTTTGCAAATATATGTGAGAATTATTTTGTAGTGAGACATGAATATATGTATTTGTATTTAATAATATTTTTCGTTTTATGCGTACAACCAGGTCAAATATCTGGTGAGAGGTTATGTGCTGGCCACATCAGATTTTTATTATAGGTATATGTTTATGTATATACTTTCGAAGTGGTAAACACGTATTTAAGCATTGGATTCTGCAAGTACATGACCAAATCTCGATTTGTATCTTCATACCATTTCGGGCCCATTTTATTGCTAAAATAAAACCACGTGATTAAAACACCGTACGTCTCATTGGACCGAGTTGAAACTTGCGGAACTCTGTTAGTTGTTGATCCCCCCACCAAGTTCACAAATTTAAATTTAGCTAATCGAAGATCGCGACAGATTCGATATGACAGATTGAACGTATGTGTGAAAACTTAGTTTTATATTTAAGGTGCATTCACAAATGAAAATTAGGTTTAGATTCATACTTCACTATTTTGGGTCTCTAAAAATACATTCACAAATGCAAATTAGGTTTAGATTTATGGTTTATACTTTATATTTAAAGATTTGGCCGTACATTATGTAATGACTCCATTCATACTTCAGAATTTAGTGTCTCTAAATCCAAATCATAACGCCAAACATTGCAAGGTCCAAACTTTAGGTTTATCATTTAGTTTAACGTCACAAACTTCACCAATAACAAATGAGTTTGAAACGATATAGATATATACACCCATCTTTACTGAGTATTCACTTGGTGGAATCAGATTTTTAAACAAATGCGAGGAGAACAAAGAACTGTCAAAATTTAATTATAACCAATAATGCTAAACGAATGACAGTTTCACGGCGCACGGGTATCTATTAAGTATTGCTATACCGATATTTTAATCTTATTTTTGAATCATTTACATAGATGTCAGTACAATCAAAACTAAATTACAGTTAAATTAAAGTTGCATTTATGAATGACTCTAAACAAAAATCATAAACCTAATTTTCATTTGCGAATGCACCTTAAATCCAAATCATAAAGCTAAACATTGCAAGGTCCAAACTTTAGGTTTATGATTTAGTTTGAGGTCACAAACTTCACCAATGAGAACGAGTCTGAAATATAGATATATACAACCATCTTTATTTAGTGTCCACTTAGTGGATTCGGCTTTTTAAACAAATGCGAGAAGAACATGGAGACTTTCATAACTTAATTGCTGAAATATAACCAATAATGCCAAGCGAATGATAGTTTCGATAGGTGTCTTGTTGAGTACTGCTCTACCGATATTTTAATCTTGTTTTTGAAACATTTTCACAGATGTCTGAACATAGCAAATCTAATTTTCAGGTAATTTAAACTTACATTTATGAATGCCTTACTTAAACCTATACAAAAACCATAAACCTAATTTTCATTTGTGAATGCACCTTTAGAGGTGCTAATTTAAAATACAAATTTTCAACCTTGGTGCACTTTTGAAAGCACCACCAAGTTAGAAAATTGATGCAAATAATTAATTTATACAAAAATATCTCCTCGCCCGTAAGTATTAGAGCAAAATTAGTTATTATTATCAGTTTCGTAGAAGATAAAATTCCCTATAACTTTGATTTAGAACATTTTCATAGTCAATAGATAGCGAGCTACAGCGCTTTAAAAATATGCTTAATCTATATCTTTAATTACTTCGGATTCAAAAAAAAAAAAAAACACATAAGTAACTTTCTTTGAAGGTTTGAAGGTTCAAGGTCATAATTTTAAGAAAATTTTATAATAAAATATTGTGGTCTTTAATTTTGAACAATAAGATTTTAAAACAAACTCATATTTCATTGTTATAACTACATTTGCCCTACATCAGTTACGTTCTTACTACCATCTCATACAAATACATATATACATCCGAAACGAAGCATTTACAAAATTTTGTTTACATGAACTTATCCACTTAATTGTATGTTCTTTATATAAATTTTAAGTTTGGTTGTTTAATTCGGAACTCCTGTTCATAATATATGATTGTCGACCTGGGGCATGTATCACCATATATTTTACAATTTTGCACTTTACATTTATACATTTTGTACCACCATGTAAATGGAAAGTAAAAAGTAATATTACTAATGATTCTTTTTTCATTTGGTATTAGAAATTTTTATTTTAACATCTGTACAATTTGTTTTCATTTTGAGTATTTCCTGATTTTTTGTAAAAAATATTTTAACTTCGTAAAATTTTAACATTTTAAAAATTATGAAGTAATGGTGTCATGAAATTTGGAAAGTACAAAGCTCCAAATTTATTAATGGTACAGGCTCCTGATCCATCAATTTATATGAAACAAATGTGCTTTTTAAAAATAATTGGAATATATTTTGGGAACCTTCCTTTTATCCTTATCCTTTATTTGGAAAAACTATACAATAGTTGAAGGTTTCGGACTCACATTAACCCATCATCAGCTCATAAAAATTAATATAAATATAATTAAAGTTAATAAATGATACAATGTTTTCAACTCAACAAAAGATGAAAAGAATTTTATACAATTCAAGATCCATTGAAGTTACATTTTTATATAAATTAATCCTTTCAGGATCTATTGATAACCATTGCAGGACCGAAAACTAGAAAAAGTGATTGCTTTACTTTTTCTAGTTTTCGGTCCTTTAAAAATACTTAAAATAAGTAGCTGATTTTCTTGCTTAATTATAATTATTTCTGTCTACAAATACACTTAATTTAAATCTCTTTCTAGAAATGTAAATTCCAATGAAAATTTCCTGGGTGGTCATTGTTTTGATGCAAGTGCACTCGTATTTATTATTTGCCAAAATATTTACTGTACACAACACGTTTTCGAGATTTCTGATATGTCAACAAGTCTGGAATTTTGAATTCCTCACATATTTCTAAACCAACAATATTTCGTCAAAGTTGCCTTTGATCTAAATATATTATACTTAACGTCTCCACGAGAAGTTATAAAATACAGGAAACTCTTAACGGATACATTTTGTTGACAGAATAGAATTTGAAACACATTATTTGATAATTGTTGTGCTTCCATATTTTATTTATACGATTTAAATAACAAAGGTATTTTATATACTCATAAGTATAGTTTCCCTGAGAATATGAATTCTAAGCGTAAATACATACGTAACTAATGTAAGTTTAGAAAATAGATTATTATGTAATAGGAATACAAAATATTTATTGTAGCGAGTTCTTTAATATATGATAATAATCTAAAGATTATATGAATTTCCAAAGAAATAGTGTATATTAAATTATATTTGAAATCAAATAATTGTGAAAATGAAAGGAATATTTATTTTTGTAGGTTACGTTTACATGTCTGTCAGTGTGGCACTCAATGTTGCTAATCTCGGACATTGAAGTTATTGTAAAGAATACTCAAAATTATGTGTTTTATATAAAACTTCTTCATTGGAATTATATAGTTTGTTCTTCTTGCACTTACAAATTTACTTACATGAACAATAATTACATAAGGTTGGCAATACTGCATTTGCAAGAAATTGTCGTATAATGGATTACTTTAGTGCCAATTTCTGAACTTTTAAAGACGATATTTGTGCACTCTAGTGATTTCAAATAAAAATATAAATATAAAAATATATATCATCACGGCTTATTACCCATTGCTGGGTGTGCCAATCTGCTTTGTACACAGAATTCGGTAATGATGAAATATTTGCACCGTCCGGGCGTTTACCAGGCGTCACCTCACGGGCACTCATTGCTGGCGTGGAGAGTGCACCACAGGGGTCAATTTTGTGCCATTTAAAATTGGAAATATTTGGCGTCGGTCGGGATCGAACCCGGTTCCCCAGATTCGCGACCTGACACTCAGGCACGCGGCCACGAGGCCCCATATAAAAAATAAAAAAAAAATAAAAAAAAATAAAAATATATTTTTAATTGTTAAATAAAGGTATATTCAATTGAAATTGACCCACAATTCATTTAAGTGAAAAATAGTTTATTGTAGGGCATTCAGACCAATTCTGTAAGGAAGTTGCCAAGTCTTTGCAACATTAGGGCTGTTTGTTCGGACTATGATTGTGATTTTCTAAATCCTGATTCGTTTAATCATGATCTCTTCCACATGATTCCGAAGAAACAAACAAATTAACCGACACGAAACGTACGCAACGTCAAACGAACTAGCGTCAAATGTCAAATGATAAATCAATTATTCTCATTGAGGTGAATAAATTATCTGTGATAAATTCCAGCAACTAGTTTTTAACCAATCATGATGCAAAACACTTGAAAATTCAACAAATGGGAACAGTATTATACTGACTATTTCACTCATAAATTTATAAGCCAATCCAAATTCAGGATTCTACCTAGTTACCAAGTTTCATTTCGACAAAACAAAGACACAAAAAAAAAATTTCGCATCCTTTAAGCCAATAAGATGTTGTATTTTTGCAAGTAAGTGAGTTTTGATAAGCGAAAATTATTTGACGTTTTAGAAACATATTGTTTACATACCTGTCAAAGTGTGTATATTTTCAGTGTTACCAGTTTTTATTAAAAACTAGTCGATTCGGACAGGAATCTATTTAAAACGTTGAAAAAGCAAACTTAAATATAACCTCTCAAAACACAATAACAATTAGAAGATTTTTTGTCAAGAAACAAAAATATATAAATGATTACCTGATTTCTATTTTGGAAATAGCCATCCGAATACCATCGTGGTTAAATTTTATACTGGAAAAATTTGCCGATTGCTTTACTCGAGCCTGTTGCCAATTTATCTTGTGACATTGATCAAAAATCACTCGTTTGACAACTCGTGTTTTTTTTTTGTCAATGCCACTCAATAAATTGCTAGGCAACCAGCTCTCGTAACAATCTGCAATTTATTCCGGAAAAAATTTACCGCTTATGATATTATATATGATAAAACTCCGTTATCCCGATAAATTTCTGCTACCAAGTAAATAAACCGTTGTTATTGTTTATAACTGCCAGTGTGACAATTAATATTTCAAGTTTAAAAATAAAATAATAATAATTAAATTGTTTCATTTTGCGTTGTCTTTGATGGAATTTATCTCACCAAATACCACCAGATAAACTTTTATATTTAAGCACTCATTCTCATCACTGAAGCAAAATGACATTAGGTAAAACTCCTCCTCCTTCGGAGTCGGGATATATCACGCAGTTTGCTTTCGTGTTTGTTGCTAAACAAAAAAATTCGTGCAAAATAAAAATTTATCGATAAAATCAGGAAGTCTTGTGATATTACTCCCGATAAAAAACAAAAGAATTTCTAAATATATACTTAACACTCACATATTTCCCTTACAAGCAATATTTTCATTTTGTATGGTGGGTCTCTTTATGACGTAAAACAATTAGCTCGCCTCTTATCCCACAAATCTCACATTTCAAATCATTGCTATTCCTATTGTAAACCACTGCTTTTTCCGATATTTTTAAATCTTTTGTGTTTTGAATCACAGTAATCATGAGAAAAGGCTTATTCAGAAGAAAAAAGGAAATGGCGTGTTGTGATCACAATATGAAAGAGTGATGATAACGAATAAAGAACGAAGAAACATAATTCTTCTTCATCATGATGTTCAGTTTGTTCAATTTTATCACCAATTACAGTCCGTACAAACACAACTATTACAAAAAAATTGCAACAAATGTAAAGCCTGTCGTCATTTTCATGTTTTATTTAGTGATTGCAACAATTATAGTTTATATCCGATATCAATGTGAATGCTGGCATTCTTACTTCATGTAATTCGGACAACTAAATTAATTTGAAAATTACGTTTAAATTTATGGTTTATACTTTAGATTTAAAGACTTTGGCCGCATATTATGTAATGACTCCATTCACACTTCAGAATTTAGGGGCCCTAAATCCAAATCATAAAGCTAAACATTGCAAGGTGCAAACTTTAGGTTTATGATTTAGTTTGGCGTCACAAACTTCACTAATGAGAACGAGTCTGAAATGATATAGATATGTACACTCATCTTTATTTAGTATCCATTTGGTGGATTCGGCTTTTTAAAGAAATGCGAGAAGAACGTGGAGCCTTTCATAACTTAATAAATATATAAATAAATCATCAAGGCATATTACCCATTGCTGGGTGTGCCAATCTGCTTTGTACGCAGATATCGGTAATGATGATGATATATTTGTATCGTGCGGGCGTTTACCAGGCGTCACCTCACGGGCACTCATTGCTGGCGTGGAAAGTGCACCACAGGTGTCAATTTTGTGCCATGTAATATTCGAAATATTTGGCGTCGCTCGGGATCGAACCCGGTTCCCCAGATTCGCGACCAGACATTCAGGCACGCGGCCACGAGACCCTATAACTTAATTGCTGAAATATAACCAATAATGCCAATCGAATGATAGTTTCACGGAGCACAGGTGCCTTGTTGAGTACTGCATTACCGATATTTTCATCTTGGTTTTGAAACTAATTATCAGGTAATTAAAACTTACATTTATGAATGACTTAAGGTGAATTCACAAATGAAAATTAGGTTTAGCTTTATGGTTTATACTTTAGATTTGAAGACTTTGGCCCCATATTATGTAATGACTCCATTCACACTTCAGAATTTAGAGTCTAAATCCAAACCATAAAGCTAAACATTGCAAAGTCCAAACTTTAGCTTTATGATTTAGTTTGACGTCACAAACTTCACCAATCAGAACGTGTCTGAAATGATATAGATATATACACCCATCTTTATTTATTATCCACTTGGTGGATTCGGCTTTTCACACAAATGCAAACATGGAGACTGTCATAACTTAATTGCTGAAATATAATCAATAATGCCAAGCGAATGATAGTTTCACGGCGCACAGGTGTCTTGTTGAGTACTGGTCTACCGATATTTTAATCTTTTTTGCAGCATTTACATAGATGTCTGTATATATTAAAACTAATTTTGAGGTAATTTAAACTTACATTTATGAATGACTTACTTAAACCTAAACTAAAACCATAAACCTAATTTTCATTTGTGAATGCACCTTTAAGGTGAAAATTAGGTTTATGGTTTTTGTTTAGGTTTAAGTAAGTCATTCACAAATGTAAGTTTAAATTACCTGAAAATTAGTTTTGATATGTACAGACATGTGTGTAAATACTTCAAAACAAAAACAAGATTAAATTATCGGTAGAGCAATACTCAACAACACACATTCGCTTGGCATTATTGGTTACATTTCAGTAAGTAGATACTAAACAATGATGGGTGTATATATCTATATCATTTCAGACTCGTTCTTATTGGTGAAGTTTGTGACGTCAAACTAAATCATAAACCTAAAGTTTGGACCTTGCTATATTTAGCTTTATGGTTTGGATTTAGAGATCCTAAATTCTGGAGTGTGAATAGAGTCATTACATAATATGGGGCCAAAGTCTTTAAACCTAAAGCATAAACCATAAATCTAAACCTAATTTTCATTTGTGAATGCACCTTTACTTAAACCTAAACAAAAACCATAAACCTAATTTTCATTTGTGAATGCACCTTAACACGTTACAAATTTTTCTCGATTGTGAACTCTGGTACATAAAATGAAGTATAACGTCAATAGCTACATACATCAGTTATAACACCTTGAATTAGCGAAAATGAACCTTTAGAATTTGAAATACAAAATGCTAGCTGGTCATATAGCGACCCACTTTTGCAAACTGCAGGAATAGGTCAGAATCCCCGCTATTAGGCATTCCAGGCGTAGGGAAGATAAAATAGCGTATAATTTGCGGAATCTTCCCTGCAATCAGCAAATGACTCCAATCCCATTAATTTTATTAGAGCCAATTAAAAATTCTCGCCACATCTGAGTCACTCCCTCAAACATAATCAAAGACGGCTTGTCGAGCAGGGGCTCTACTAGGGCCAGGCCGGACAATCTGCTGACCCACCAGTACCGGGCAATTGCCGCTGCACTGATTGAAAGTCCGGCAATTTGTTGTAAATCACCCCTGCCTCATGTCTGATGTCGTGATCTCGCGATATACGATATGTAGGGAGGAGATGATGTGTCCTGTGCTGTTTGGTCACATGAATTCAACCGTTAAATGTGTCATTCAAGATTAAATGGGAGTAATCATTTAATTACTTTTGTCCTATTTGGAGGTTATGCCAAAAATCTAACGTGGTCCGCTTATTAGCATTTGACATTTAGTTTTTTACTTCCTTGTACAAAGTAAAAGAAGTATTGTAATCGCGAAAAATTTCGGTTTTGAGATTTCAACGGTAAAATCCATTTTAACCATCCCTGAATCCATTTTGATTAATTTCGTCATGATGTCTGTACGTACGTACGTGCGTATGTATCTCGCATAACTCAAAAACGGTAAGCCGTAGAAAGTTTAAATTTTGTATTTAGGACTGCTATAACATCTAGTTGTGCACCTCCCTTTTTGGTCATTACATAATTTCTAGAAATGGTTCTTTATTTGAAGCCTATAATAGATTTTAATGAAAAACGATCTTAAAATATAATCTTTTCACTTTTCAAATTTGGTATATAAGACTTTTATGTCAATTGGAATAACAGTGGATTTTGGTTAAAACAGGCTAAGCGGAAGTGACATATTACCTGAAGTTGTTAACAGTTTTTCTTCAATAAAATGGTTTTATTTTGATTTAGAAATAAATGCTTCAAATAAAATTTTTAGATAATTAAATTCTGTGTCTAGCACATCAAGTATTATTAAATTAGCCCATTGTATAAGCGAGATATGTATATTTAAAACTTATATAATTTTTGGTTTTTGTAATGAAGCTTGCTATGGATTAGGAGAAAAAATAACAAAAAATAAATAAAAAATAGATGCTAATATCAAATTACGTCAAATATGTGCAATTTTATACTTAGGTGACTTGGGTCTATATACTAGAGGAAGTCGTGTGGTGTCCACATCAGATTTTTTTATTTTAATTATACTCATTTTTACCTCCCGCTACCCTTGGTAAGGGAGGTATCGTGCTAAAAATCGCATATCGAGATTTTAATAAATGACCAGGGTTTAAGGTCCTTAGAATCCAATTTTAATATTTTCACTATTATGTCTGTGTGTATATGTGTGGATCCTCCAGTCTAACTCAAATACTATCATTCAGAAAATTTTGAAACCTTGTATTTCTACCTTATTCTAATTAATATGGGAAGAGACCATTCGATTTTGGTGTATATCAGATAACCGGAAATGGCACTTTACTTGAAGCTCAAAATAGATGTTCTTCTAAAAATACCTTCAGATGTTACATTTTGAAGATTTGTGTTATTATAAAAATTAAAGATTACTAAATTTTCTACGGACTTTGCACAAATACTTTTTCTATATATTTTTTGGATAAATTAAAAAAAATTATCCATAATTTTAATCCCGGAGCGTACGCTTTCCCACACACAAATGACCCAATTTTCGGTTTTTTGTTAATAACTCTCATAATAGAAATATTACAAACAATACCTTTTGAGAATTCTCCTAAAATATATTAATATTTTGTTATATATAATTTTCGTTTATAGAAATTTAAAAAGTATTGAGTTATTTAACTTTTTTAATGGGTCTACGATGATCCGATTTTGGTATACCATGTTATCATATAATAACCATAGTAAAATAAAGAAATAAAAGGCATAATTTATTTATATTACTCAGGGACGGAGATGGAGAGTAAATTTTGATAATATTTACTTATATTGCATTAATTATTTAAGATAATGTTTATATAGATTAAAAAGAATTATATGTTATATTTCATAATTATGCATGTTGTCTTTTAATATTAAGTTTAATTATTAAACAAATTCAAACTTGCATAATTATTAATAGAGGAAGTTTAATAAATATAAAAAAAAGTAAAACATTAATAGATATAAAAATAACACAAAAAATTCGGGCCACAGTCGACCCTATTTTGGGTACCCAAGTTATAAAATTATTAATAAGGGTTAAACAGGCACAACTCCTTGGTTACACAGTTCATATCTCAAATGTATGTAACTGACAGATAAATGTCACTGTCAAAGAACTAATCATTTCAAATTAATAATAGTAACGTTCTAAAAAGAAAATAATAAATAGAACCATAGTTATATGGAATGGATCTTAATACAGTTTCCGCAGTAACTAAATATGTAAGTATGTATATTTAAATTAATAAAAATTAAATAGCGGGTGGTCAGATTATTAATAATATAATTTTGAAATAACTTTTCCGAAACTTATATTGTAATTTAATTCTACAGACTACTAATATTTTATTTCCTAATGTTTACCACTATTACGTGTCTTGTTTAAAATGATTTTTATATTTTTGTCAGTAACATATTTGAATATATTTAGTTGCATCTTTATCATTTATGTGCACTAAATGGCATTATTGAGAACAACGGGAATTAAATTTGGAGTTTACAGTTGTTGATGTGTACTAATTAATAAAAAAATACGCGTTGCTACAATTTGTGCTAAATGTCAAATTTATTCCCAAAGAAAATCTTGTTGGCCTATATTTTATTTAATCTTTAAAATAAAATTGAATTGAATTATTTTATGCTTGTCTTGTTATAAATTGTGCCCATTTCAATAAACTCAGGTCATTATTGCGCCAATCGGAGGTGTACTTTTGTAAAGTAGACCTACAAAATATAATAAATGTAGTAAGCCTATGCATCGAATATAGGAAAAAAGTACGACTATTTTACAAAGTTATAAAAAATTAAATAATTTTCACGTTTTATACTAACAAATATGAAAAAATAAATAGCTATTTGTGTACTAAGAGCGCAAAATGGGACATTGTCGATTGAGAGGTTGTCCTGATCCTGCGTCGCGCGGCCTTATTTCGTAATCGACAATGTCCATTTGCGCTTGAAACACACAAGATTTTTTCTACAGCCGGCACAATGGGGTCCTCCACCATAACAAAAATTTATTTGTTTCAATTACATTAAACTAGTGCAGTGAAAAAGTGGATGTTCATTGGGAGCGTTCACGCCAAACTTTTGCAGGTGGCAGCACAACTTTTAACATTTAATTTTGATTTATCGTTATTTTCCATTTTTCTTGAGCTATTGCTTCAATCTAATATAAGCATTTTGTACTTTCGTTTTTGTAAATGAAAGTCCTATTTTATTTTCACAGCAGTATGCCATTTTGTTTGGTTATGTAATATACCGACAGAGCGGTTATATGTCAGATTTACTTGTGAAGGTGGTAACTGTGTAACTACAGTGATATTGGTTCCTGACAAAACGTTTCTATTAAGAATGTAGACAAGTGACATTCCTCAATTTTGTAAAGTTTTTTGTATAATTTATTTGTTTCAAGTACATTAAACTAGTGCAGTGGCCGTAAAAAAGTGGATGTCCATTGGGAGCGTTCACGCCAAACTTTTGCAGGTGGCAGCACAACTATTCACACAATTTATTTTATATTTCATTTTAATTTATCGTTATTTTCCATTCTTCTTGAGCTATTACTTCAATGTAATCTAAGCATTTTATACTTTCGTTTTTGTAAATAAATGCCCTATTTTATTTTCACGGTAGTGCGACATTTTGTTTGGTTATGTAATATACCGACAGAGCAGTTATATGTCAGATTGACTTGTGAAGGTGATCAATGTTTAACTACAGTGCCATTAGTTCCTGACTAAACGTTTCCATTAATTTGGACAGCGAACGTTTTTCCTACTTTGTCGCGCATGAGCGGCAAAGTGACATTTTGCGTTGACAAAAGAGAGCGCAAATGGCTACTTTATATATAGACTGTAGAAAAAAGTATTTGCTGAATTTAAAACAGTAATTTATAATAATACTACTGCTAAAATGATAATAAGCTAATTTTTGTTTTTAAATAATCTTTGCTAATCGCAGATCAGGTTACTATCCATTGTTATAGTAAAAACAATTTAGAGGTTTGAATAAAATTCTAATTCTGGTTCTACGATTGAATATCTGAAAGATTCTTTCTATTTAATAGGATCTTAAAAAGTGCATATTTTTTAAAATCTCAATATACAGTTTTTAGCATACATACGGTAAGGAGAGATAAAAAGTATCATAAAACACTATTTGATGTTTATTAATATTATCAAATACAGAAATAACAACTTCTGTAGTTATTGTCGAATGTTAGTCGTCTTTATCAATAGTGGATGAAATCGTTGGGCACAATTTGTTAGGGTGCAAGGATGCAATCCGAGTCCGACCACCCTGCTGTAACCGCATATCGGCGAGCGGCTAATTTCGGAAATCCGGGGAAATGGACTGTTTTATTCATAACGTACTCAATTATGTTTATTGCCGCGGTAAATCATCCCCGGCGATGTAATGCGCTCGTTTTGACGTAATGGATGGAGATAAATAAAAAGGGTTTTGGAAGAATCACCGGGATTAACATTTATTTATTAAGACTTAATGTTTGATAGGGATGCACTTGCGCTAGTCGACCATCAACCCTAATGAGCTTGTAGCCATTACGTTAGTTAATTTTATTACAAACTTGGGGTAATTTCATCTAAGACTTTGATGCAACATTATTCCTAATAAAGTTATTAGTGGTTATAATCATCTCTTATATGATCGTTAATCTTTACTAATAGAGAAGAAATTGCCGTCGTTATAATAAATGATTCTTATTATGTACCTTTCGTAATTTGTTATTTGTAATTGTCTCAGAAATATGACGAAACCCATAAAAGTCAAACAAAGTTATGCCCAGTGATTTTTGGGAATTTTGTAACAAGAGGCGTAGAGTCAAATTTCATCGTTATCGTATTACCAATTTTTGGTGCTATACAAGATGATGCTTTAAATAGAAAAAGGAAGGTATTTAAAAATAATCACTTCATTTTTTTAAATATCCGTCGTCATATAAAAGATAAAATCAGTAAATTTTGTAGGAAACATAAAAAATTCTTACATTGTTTTAAGGTGCATTCACAAATGAAAATTAGGTTTATGGTTTTTGTTTAGGTTTAAGTAAGTCATTCATAAACGTAAGTTTAAATTACCTGAAAATTAGTTTTGATATGTACAGACATCTGTGTAAATGTTTCAAAAACAAGATTAAAATATCGGTAGAGCAATACTCACGAAGACACCTGTGCGTCGTGAAACTGTCATTCGCTTGGCATTATTGGTTATATTTCAGCAATTAAGTTATGACAGTCTTCATGTTCTTCTCGCATTTGTTTAAAAAGCCGAATCCACCAAGTGAATACTAAATAAAGATGGGTGTATATATCTATATCATTTTAGACTCCTTCTCATTGGTGAAGTTTGTGACGTCAAACTAAATCATTAACCTAAAGTTTGGACCTTGCAATATTTAGCTTTAGATTTGGATTTAGATCCTAAATTCTGAAGTGTGAATGGAGTCATTACATAATATGCGGCCAAAGTCTTTAAATCTAAAGTATAAACCATAAATCTAAACCTAATTTTCATTTGTGAATGCAAGATAAACAAGGCGTTTAGTATGAAATTTTATTTGGTGTACTCATAATTTAGTAATAATAATAAACCAACATTTGGGTATGTTTTTTTTATTATTAACAATTTTATAGTAGTTCTAATTTATATGTTATTATTACAACATTTTCTTTCAGGAATTTTAATACATTATTGTTTGTATCTTTATCGTTTTTTAGGATTTCCTTTATTGTGTTTGGGATTCGATATTTGTTCCTAGCGTGGGTGTATTGTTGGCAGTCAATTAGTATATGTTTTACCGTTAATGGTACATTACAACAGTTTGGGCTTTCGGTGCGTTCTAGTATATGTTTGTGTGTGGTCTATTCTGAGTCTGGTGAGGGTGATTTGGTCCTGTCTTGATCCCGGTGTTTGCCAGTTGGTTTGGATATGTTTAGTTTTTTGTAGAAATTTCTAATTTTATAAAAATGAAGAAAGAACTCGTTTAAAAAGAAATTAAAGATATAGGCAGGATTTTTTACCTTCCGTCACCATTAGGTAAGGAAGGTATTATCTTTGGTCAAAAAATTGGGTGGGGAGCTTTTAATGAATAAACACGTTTTAAGGGTCCTTAAAATTACGATTTTACTATTTTTACGGAGATGTGTGTGTGTGTGTGTGTGTGTGTGTGTGTGTGTGTGTGTGTGTGTGTGTGTGTGTGTGTGTGCGTGTGTGTGTGCGTGTGTGTGCGTGTGTGTGCGTGTGTGTGCGTGTTCGTGCGTGTGTGCGAGCGTGCGTGCGTGCGTGTGCGAGCGTGCGTGCGTGCGTACGAGCGTGAATGCGTGCGTGTGTGTGGGTGCGCGAGCGCCCGCGTGTGCGTGTGTGACAAAATTTTCGCCTGCTAATACTACAATTTCAAAAATTATATTTCTTTCGTATTCTTCTTCGTTACATCCATAACATAAGTTTTCTTGAAAAAATCTGATGTGGCCAGCACATTACCTTCCGTCAGTTATATGAGGTATTTACGAAAATTCTACCGGTGAACTGTTACCGGTAAACAGCTTTTATCAGTTTATAGCTACCGCGGAATTGATATTATAAGAACGCAAGTGGTAAACAAGGTAGACCATAACCTACGAAAAAATTTGAAAATTTAAAACAGGTTAGAAATTTAACGTAGTTAACAAAATGAGCAGAGTCCTACTTTGAACACATTTCCACTTTTACCGCGCACGCTTCGCTTTGCATCACTACCTTTTTTTGAGATTCGATTCTTCATGAATCCAGTAGATGGATTTGGTAGATATTGAACAATTTTCGAACACGGTAACTTTTTACCACTCGTGTTTTCGAACACAGTCGTTAGATGCGGTATCTACCGGTAGAATTTTCGTAAATGTGTATGTATTTTCTATAAAATCCATACATAAAGTTTCTTGCAAATGATTATAAATTTCTTGTATGTACATTACCTTTCGACAGTTGTATGTATTTTATACAAATTTCATACAGCAAATTTCGAGCAAAAAGATCCTAACACAAATATACTACGAATATGTCATTGCACTTGACACTGACATCTTTCAATCAGAATTTTCTTAATATAGTAGCTGTTTCTAGCATAGCTGGCTAATTTCTGAAATTTAATTTCTTTATAATTTTTAACTCTATACCCATTTAATATGAAGTATAAAATGCAGTCAAATGGTATGGAGAATACAATGTTCTTTAATATTTATAATAATATTAAATGTGAAAAAAATATATTTAACATCGTTTTTTCAAGAAAAACTGTTAAACTCCGCAAATGAGGGTACTTCCGGTTGACCAATTATAACCAAAATCTAATCAGCTCTTCATATGGATGCAACGAAGAGGAATACGAAAGAATTATAATTTTTAGAATTGTAGTATTAGAGTTATCGTAGACGAAAATTTTGTTACACACACACACACACACACACACACACACACACACACACACACACACACACATATCTACACACACACACACACACATACAGACATCATCGTAAAAATAGTAAAATCGTATTCTAGGGACCCTAAAACGTGCTTATTCATCAAAAACTCACCACCGATTTTTTTGATCAAAGACAATACCTTCCTTACCTAAAGGTGACGGAAGGTAAAAACGATGTTAAATATAATTTTTTCACATTTAATATTATTATAAATATTAAAGAATATTTTATTCTGTATACTATATGACTGCATTTTATGCTTCATATTAATTGACATAGAGTTAAAAATTATAAAGAAATTAAATTTCATAAATTAGCCAGCTATGCTATAACTTTTAATAATTAATTTCTTTTAAATATCATGTTTAAACATTTTATATAAATTTGTAAACTATAATAATCGGCTTTAAGTTAGTCCCCCTTGCGCTGTCACTGTATTTGATCAACCAGGGTCTGTTCTATTCTGTATTGCATGCAGCTGTGAGAACCAGCGCAAGTCGTCATTTCCTCTGTCACTGCAGCATTCCCTATAGTTTTATACGCGGCCTCATCTGCATACTTGATTATTCTATCCGCCTTAAATTTAAATTGTAATACGAGATGCAAAAACAACACTATATATTAATTAAAGAAATGGCATAGCATGACGATGCCCGATGCGATGAATATGCATCCAAATGGATTTTAAATCTGACCAAGGAGGGAATATTATGATTATTTCTCTCAACTCAATGCGAGGACGTGTGGGCACTGAGGGATAACTTATAGTGATGAATATGCTGATTGAAACTTTGGTTTGCACTACAATTAATTGAACGCAAATAGCGATGAGGAACACTTCAGCTGTTGTTTTATTTGCATAAGTATTCTCATTTGCAGTTACGTAACTAATATTCAATACATGTATCTCTATATAGAAATATTCTTAGAGTAAGACATTCAACTTATTTATTTGATTTTGAGATACAAAAAAGGATGTTAATATGCATAATTAAACAAGACAAGGGGGAGCAAGAATCTTGTATAACTTCCGGTTTTAGCGGACATGGGTACAATTTTGAAACTAGCATTAGTGTTTCACAAAAATCAAGATATACTCTTGATCTTGTCTTGAAATCCAGACAAGACCAAGACAAGAAGTATTTTTTATTTCCCAAGACAAGAGAAGAACGTATCATCAAGAATCAAGATTTCTTGTCAAGAAATCGAGATTTCTTGACAATGAATATTACAAATCTGCATTTGTATGCTTTGTATGTCTGGATCTTCTCAACGCTCAACTCAAATAGGTACTATTGGTTAGAAAATATCGAAACCTTGTATTTCTACCTTATTCTAAAATTGAAAGAAGAAAGAAGCCATTAGCCAAGGGCAGAAGTCAGAATTTGTATCTCTATCTAAACCAATACTATTTTCTTACGTGATATGAAGTATAGTATTATTCACGAAAGATGACTATTCAAGGTCATTTATGACCCGTCTGATATTATATTACTTGCAGACAACTTCACTGCATTTCGTACCCATAGGCGTGTAACGCGAAGTATTTATGGATACATTTTAAATAAAAAATAATTTTAATTTATTTGAAAATTTTTTTCTTTTTAAACAATGCTTTTCTCAAAGTTTTATCTTCTTCGGCCTATATTTTGGCATAAAACAAAAATATAGGCTTGACATAAACCATACAATAATAATTTGATTTAAATCCCATCGTCACTGGATAAACATTAGTACAGAGGGCAGTGTAGTAGATAATTACGTGTTCGTAACTCTACGACATACGTCATTACTATTTGTGGTGTGTTAGAAAGTAATACCACCTGTCACACCACATAAAATAAATAGACATACCTACATAAAATAATCTTTCTCTTTCTAATGTAAAATGTTGCTAAGCTACTGCTATATAAAGTGTTGTGTATTGTGTCTTCGAACAAATGACCTTGAATAGTCATCTTTCGTCAATAATAGTATGTGGCCACAGCCACATCATATTTTTATTTGATTTGAGAGGGAGAAATATTATTTTGGGATAAAACCGATTCCGAATCTGATTTACTTTGTTTGAACATTCATTGTTTTAAATAAAAAGCATGAGATATCGAAATAACACAAAAAATAAATAACCAATAAGCAACAACTAGTAATCGATAGAAAAGGGGATTCCCCTAAAATGTCCAGAAACAAGAAATATCAAGAATTCTTGAAACAATACAAGAATTACGTCGTCAAGAAATGAGCAAGACAAGAAATTTTTATTTTCTTGTCTTGAAAATCAAACCAAGACAAGAAATGATCATCAAGACAAGATTTCTTGTCTAACTAGCATAGGGAATCGGTGTTTTTACATATTTTTTTTCAGAATGTACTTCGAATTAGCTTCACTTCGATACCAAAATATTATATTTTTACTACAACCATTTCAAAATGGCGACCATTTATTTTTAAAATATGTATGTATAAAATTCCATATAAAATAAAACATAGCAAGTTATGAAAACAATTATTTTATTACCTTAAAACAAAAGAAAAGTGCGGATACCTATTTTTTAAAGTAGAAGTACTCTAAAAGAATATTTTTGAAATTCTCCGAATATTAAAAAAAATCATATCAACCATTTCTGTATTTCCACATGAGTCATAATTGTTATTAGAAATAATTTATTGTCAATGTCACATTAAATAATAAAACTAATGTAGGTAAATATGACTCTTTTGTTTTAAAGTAGTCAAATTGTTTTTATAGTTCATTGTTTTATTTTTTATGGCATTTTATTAATACATATTTTGAAAATAAATCGTCGGTATTTTGAAATGGTAGAAGTAAAAATATTTTGTTATAGTAGGGAAGCTAATTTTATGTACCCATTTCATCTCATGGGCTCCTTTGTCTAGTTTAACTTTGATTTTTAACATTTCTTTTTTATCTCTCAAAATAAACGAAATATTTTTTGTGCCGGAATTTCGACGATTAGCTTGTATATAAATAATAATTGTACAATCCAACAAATTAAAAAAATTGTCCTATCCGATTTTTTGTACAATATAGTAATTCGGATTAAAAAATCTGGCCAGCAATATATTTTCTATAAATTCATTACAGAAAGCTTGTTGCGTCATATTTCAAGTACATTTCCTTCTGTCAGTAGTATGTATTTTGTATAAATTCCATACAGAAAGTTTCATGTACCTAAAAGATTCTATATTTCCAATAAAACCATAACAGAAAGATGTCAATTGCACTTGACACTGACATGTTGTCCATCAGCATTTTCTTAATATAGTAGCGGTTTCCATGGTCATAGCATAGCTAGCTGCTTTATGAAATTTAATTGTTCTACAAATCTATTAAAAGTAGGCTTATTAATGTTTGTTTTTAGCGTTAAAAATGCCATTTTATGACACCAGTGTTAAAAGTGACAGATCAGTGTTACTTTTGACACTAGTGTTAAAAGTGAACGTCAAAAAATTATTAGAAATACAAATTTAAATTAAAAATAGTGATTGTAGAAAAAATAATGTATGATATACGTGATAAAAATGATTTTATTTTGTTCGAAGGTTTGGATCACTCCGCTTCGCGTCGTGTTCCTTCTCACAAAATAAAATGTCACTTTAACGCTTATCATAAATAACTATTCTTTATAATTTTTGAACTCTATATCCATTGATTATGAAGTATAAAATGTAATCAAATCTTAAAGAGAATAAAGTATTCTTTAATACTTATAAAAACATTAAATATGGAAAAATGGTTCTGAACCAGCCAGCAGCAAAATTTAATTATTTTTATTTTTCAAAATAATTATTTTATTAATATGTTTTAATCTTTTATTGATTTTTAATAAAATATAAACAGTATTTAAAGCATAAATTATACGTATTTTTTAAAACCTAAATCATATTGATTACAACATAGAGTTAAAAGATTACAATAAATATTTATAATAAAAATAACGTATACATGTTATTAAATATCAACAAAAAATTAAAAACGTTAACGTGTTAACAATAAAAATTATTTTTAGAAGTAAAAATTAAATTTTACTGCTGGCTGGTTCCGAACAAAGTCTCTCAGATTCTTTTTATTACCAGGCGCACACGCTACCACTATGCTATTTAAGCTTTTACTTGCTAATCATTTTTTCCGGGATATGATTCACAATCCTGGAAATTCTACAAATTACTTTATTTCTCTGATTATACATTTAAATTTACCAATTTGGACTCTAATTCATAGAATTAGGGAGATACCACGGTGTAGTATCTATTAGGTGAGAGCACGACATGCGTTGACATGGCTAAATAACTGGGAAACAAAATGGTGCTAACGCGACCCGTTACCATTTAACAGAAAATGTTTTGCTACAAGATGCACAACAGGGTATGGATCAAATAAAGAGAAATCTAGTGGCACACTGTATGAACTAGCCCATTTTGTCGGTCGGCCTAAGACACCCGGTATGTATAACTTAGTTAGTATAATGTGAATATGAATTTACAGTAATAAAATTATAGATTTAAAATATTCATTTATGTCTGTGTTGCCTCTAATTGAAATGTTTGAAATGCACAAATTGAATATTTCTTGTGACTTAATTTTAGCTATGTATGTAGTGTAATTACATTTGATGTGTATTATTGGTTGTATGAGGGAAAATATGCAGGTTTAATGTAATTTGCGGGAATATGATGAAGTTATTAATCCGGCGCAAATCCAGTTTGCAGCGAATACATTGACCGGGGCCGGAGCGACTATGTTTACTCGGCTGTCTTTTTATGCATGCATGTATTCAGATTGGCACGATATCTTTCTGCGGATCTGAATAACTTGATAACA
This sequence comes from Harpalus rubripes, assembly GCA_963082715.1. Taxonomy (NCBI): domain Eukaryota; kingdom Metazoa; phylum Arthropoda; class Insecta; order Coleoptera; family Carabidae; genus Harpalus; species Harpalus rubripes. Next base: position 58,158,658 of record OY720453.1, read on the forward strand.
TTTCGATTATTGTGCATTTGGGGTGGTGTACGGCGTATGCAGAGGATAACACTGTCTCCTGAATAATAAGCGCATACCAGTGACGGACCCAAAAGATTTTAAAAAGGGGCGACGATTTTCCAATCGACAAATTCATATTTTAATTAAGTGCTTCGGCAAGTCGAAACCAAGACCACGGTATAGTATCTATAGGTGAGTGCACGACGAAGAATGGCTAACTAACTGGGCTAGTTCATACAGTGTGCCGCTAGGTGTCAGGTTTTGTTGCGATCCGGTTTTTACAAAAAAATATTTTTCCTACAACCGTGCGTGAAAAGTACTTTTCACGCACTCATTACAGCGTGTTAAGTGTCACTTTTCAAGCACTAGTTCTTGAAAAGTAAATAAGCGTTGCAAGGCAACATTAAAATTCGGTTAATTTACCTGTCAAGTATATAATTAGGTAGTAAATAATAATAAAAGTAATAAAATTTATTAAGAAATATGAATATACACTGTAAATGAAACAAATCTAATATTTTTTTAACAGATTGAGTACTAATCTAATTTTTAAGAACATTAACATTTTTTTGGCATGTATTCTAACCTAACCTAATTTTTAATATTAATATTAAATGCACAATTTGTACATTATAAAAGACTAATCATCGTCTGTCTGAGATTCTTCCAAGTGTTTGAGTTACATTTTTTACAGTATTATTATGAGAAAGAATACTAACAGTATTTGGAGCTGCTGGATGCCTGTACACTCAGTATTATGAGAAACATCAATACCATTTCGGTTGTAGGAAAAATGTATGCAACACGTGTGTAAAATAGTATTTTTTGTCTCGTGCTAATATATCGCACTCGACCAAAAAAGTACTACTTTACACACTTGTTACATAAATAACTATTAAATATTAATTATTCATATATAACGCAAAATATTCTGTTTTCAATACATTACCTTATATTTTTGTCAGTTCTATGTATGTATTTTGTATAAATTCTATACAGAAGGTTTCTATATTTCCAGTAAAATTATAAAACAAAAATATTATGTCAAATGCACTTGACATTGACATCTTTCAGTCAATTTTTTTATCTTAGTACCTGTTTCTATGGTTATAGTATAGCTAGCTGACGCAAAATCGCACATTTTGGCACCTCATAGCGGTTTTACATTTAACAATAATTCGTTCAATTTATTGACGGATAAATCGATCAATTTATCTTACGAGTCGTTGAGAATTTACACTTCACGATTTTCTATCAATTTATTTTTGTTGAAATTAGGACTGCCAACTTCTTAATATTATTTTATAAATTTGTGTGGTTAGAGTTTAACCTAGCAGCGCTTCAATTTTCTTGTAGTTTTTTGAAGTGTAGTCTTTCTTGTAGAGTACTTGTTAAAAATGAGTAAAATTAGTAAATATACGTAATTATAACTTTGGAATCAAGCACACATTAAATATAGATTGAAATGTCAAATAATATAAAGTTGACATTAGAAAAGTTACCAAAAATTCTCTAAAAAGTCGACGGAAAATTGCAGAAAATAGAACTCGTTCTATTTCATCAATTTATTGATCAATTTATTTTCGTCGATAAATCGATCGATTTTTCTGTTTTACACGTACCGATAAATTGAAGGTCGCAGTCGATCAATAAATCGGTCGATTTATTGTTAAGTGTAATATAGCCATTAGAAAGACTATATTTCTCTTTATTTGATCCATACCCTGTTGTGAATTCTGTAGCAAAACATTTTCTATTTAAACGTGAACTCATTTTAACCAGTAACCACAACCGGCACACTGCGGCACACCAACTGTCAAACACCTGTCAAATGGTAACGGGTCGCGTTATCGCCATTTTCTTTCCCAGTTACTTAGCCATGTCAACGCATCTCGTGCTGTCACCTATAGATACTACACCGTGACCAAGACCAAGACTAAACTAGTCTTGGTCTCGCTTTGTCTTGCTTTCGCAAGTCTTATCTTGGTCTTGCTTGGGTCTCTAATGCTAAGTCTTGGTCTTGCTACTTGTAGTCTTGGTCATGAATCAAGAGTCTCGACATAATTATGCCAGAATAACGCATGCGCACATCGACGCTTCTATGTATCGTGCAATGCAGAATGCGTATGTGTTAGTTTACAGAAAGGGGTTAAACACGTTGATTTTATACGCGATAAATCGAATACAGATTTAGTTATCGATGATAATGCAGGTAAAGTTGTAAAAGATGAAAAGGAAAAAAGCACTTCAAGTGAAATGAAATTAGGTATAGGCATATCTTCATTTTACAAGTACGAAACCATAAGAAATTCTCGTAATAAGTTGAGCATTTGTAAATAATGTAAACATATGAAGAAAACTAATTTCCGGTTGCAGAAACGTTCATCAGCGTGCAACGCCTTGTTCAGTTAGCGGTTCAACAAATGAACAAATGCAACGCGATTTTTTAACAGCAAAGAATTTGATGCCATAAGACCAAGGAAACAGATTCGACTTTGTTCATTTTGATGAACCGTTAACTGAACAAGGCGTTGATAAACGTTTCTGCAACCGGGCATAATTTATTAAAATAAAGAATTCAATCACAACCGGCCTAAATTTTTTTTTATTTATATTACTCAAAGTAGACACAGTACGAGTATGTATTAATTTTTACCTCTCGCTAAGAGAGGTATTGTATTCATGCTAAAAATCGCATATCCAGATTTTAGTGAATAAGCACGTTTTAAGGTCCCTAGAATCCGATTATAACATTTTTACGATGATGTCCGTATGTGTGTGCGTGTGTGTGTGTGTGTGTGTGTGTGTGTGTGTGTGTGTGTGGATGTGTGTGTGGATGTGTGTGGATGTGTGGATGTTGGATACACGATTTCTCAAATACTATAAGACTTAAGACATTTTTAACTACGGATTCCTCAATCTAACAATAATGGGAAGAGTTGATTAAGTTTAGGTAACAATTGGACAACCGGAAGTAGTAGTTCCAAGAAAAAAATCATCTAAATATCATTTATCGAAAATTTATGTAAATACTTATATTAAAGAACGTTAAATTCTTTATTCGATAAATATAAACTTATTATTATATCTAATAGATTTAGAGATAAAGAAATGCATATAAAATAATTTGATGTAAAAAATCTCAGATCAAGGCAAGAAATTCAAATGTTTGTAATTGACACATAAATGTCACTGTCAAAAATATTTGTATGCCACTGTCAAAAATATTTGTACATTATTATGAAGATTATGAAAATAAAAAAAAGTCAACAACGCAAAAGAATATACGTAAAAAAGAATTTAAAAGGAATTTACGAAAAAATGACGAATATAAAGAAAAAGAAAGGGAAAGTAGAAAAAGAAAATTTCAGGATATTGAATATAAAGAAAATGTATGTATTGTACATAATTTATATTAAAATATATGTGAGAATTATTTTGTAGTGAGACATGAATATATGTATTTGTATTTAAAAATATTTTTCGTTTTATGCGTACAACCAGGTAAAATATCTGGCGAGAGGTTATGTGCTGGCCACATTAGATTTTTTCATATGGGTTGTATTCAGTAAGTTGTATTAAATTTAAAGTAAGAATTACTAGTATAGAGGAGTTGTAGTAGCTATGGGACAATTGTTATTCTTCAAGGTCATCACCCTCTTAAAAGCACCCAATATATTTTTTTTAATAGTAACATTAGGTAAGTATGTAAAATGAGATTTCATATAACTAGTAAATTATTTAAAAAATCAAATATAATTGAGTCAAGAGTCTTGCAAGACTCTCGTCAAGACTCTTAGCCTTGACGTCCTGGTCTTGAGTCTTGGCCTTGATTTTCCATAAAAGTCTTGCCTCGAGTCTTTGTCTTGATTTTCCATAAAAGTCTGGTCTCGAGTCTCAATTTTGATTTTCCATAAAAGTCTTGTCTCAAGTCTTGGTCTTGATTTTACCAAGACCTAGACCAATGCTAGTCTTGGTATTGATTGAAGCTCTCTAGTTTTATATTTATAATTGCTTTTAGCTCCCAAATATCGGAAAAATTACAATTGCATGTACGTGAAGTACCCCTCTTTTGAATGTGTTGTTGGCGCCCATTGTCGTGCACATGCCCCCACCACTGTTACGTAATTGAAAATAAGTTTCGTTTTGTATTTGTTTCCGGTCTGGCCGCTTCTTTGCGATCTGAAATTGCATTTTCCGCGAGTGTTTTCAAAGGGTGTGATTTAATTTGGCGCTCGGAGATTTTATTTATGCCTGTTGTCTTTCTCCTTGTTTCTGGAATTTACGCCACTTAAAGCTCTCCCAGACGACGGCTATTGTTCCTCACGATGAATAATAAGCTTTTTATTGAAATGTTTTGTTATTCATCTCCCGTTATCGACTGCCCTTAAACTAACAACAATACAAATTCTCTTTTTATCCCCTACTCGTGCAAAAATGTGATTGAATTGGTTGGTCCAAATATGATGAAATTAAATTATAATAATAAAGCAATCGTTGTTTGCAACAAAAGGAAAAAGAAAATTATTTTAAAATTCATGTTATTTCTTTGCTCGTATTATGTAATTTAAAATGCGTAAGAATATTTTCAATGCTTATATCATTATACAATATTAAAATGTATTTTTTCATAAATGTACCAATAAAAATTATTTGTTTCCAGATCTGTAACTGATAGAAATGAATTAATATAAAATAAGAGTGGCAGCTTCATTCCGATTTTGTTGATTATTTACAGATTTACAGATCTTTAATGGTTGGTTTATGATGGATTTAATTCACAAATTTAGATTTACGAATTTACATTTATAAATATAAATTGTACATATCTGCTTTTACTGGTTCATGATGAATTTAAAAAATTTATGATTTAGAATTTACATTCAAAATATCATCATCTTTTATATTCTAAATGTAAATTTGTAAATGCGTCCAATCATTTCACAGTATTTCAAACAATGATTTTGATGGGGAAAATGACAGTTTCAAGTGACAGTTGAAACATTTTAATTTTGATTTGACAAATGGATATATTATTAATATTATCTGTAGAACAATACAGATTGATTATGATCAATGTGATAAATATCATATAACCTGTATCCCATCTGTTTCAAACCTCGTGACCCAATATAAGTTGATTGGACACATTTCATATTTTTAAATTCACTATAAACCAACAAGGTAAATCGTAAATTTTAAATCTAAATTTGTAAATCTAAATTTATAAATTAAATCCATCATAAACCAGCTATTAGACTTACAGATTTGTTCAGAATATACAGCCATTATTTACATGAATGTATCAAAGGATGTTCTAATAAAACACTTGATAGCTGACATACGTTAACAAGTGAGGCAAGTGGTGGGGGTACGGTGCCATTTGCAGAAAAGGCAAAACGTCAAACGTTCGTTGGTCTATTATTGCATTATATGGTAGTTTTCTTGAATAACGTGGTGTTTGTGTTGTGTTCTTAGTGAATAAATACTTTAAGTAAGATATTTTCATAATAAAAGGCAAATGCCGTCTTCTTGTAGTGCTCGGCAATTTTTCAAGTAAGTATTATTGTTCATATATATATATATATATATATATATATATATATATATATATATATATATATATATATATATATATATATATATATATATATATATATATATATATATATATATATATGTAAGTATACATATTTATTCGTACTATTTAAATGTTTTACAGATTTCCTTTAAATAATAATGGTATATTACGATTGTGGATAGATGCCATTAAAAGAAAAGATTTCACACCTACAAAAGCATAAAAAATTTGCAGTGATCATTTTCTTCAAACTGATTATTTGAAAAAGTCTGGAACATATAAAAACCAGACTCAGCCAGCACCTTCTGTATTTCCAAATTTTCCACCACATATGCAAAAGGCATCTTTTAATAAGCAAATATTATTTTTAAATTCATAGTCCTATTTTATTGTGAATTAGCTATATATGTAATAAATGTATATTATATTATTAAAATAATAACTATAATTTTTTAAATTTACGCAATAAATATAAAAAATTAATTAATAAGATTTAACTACTATATATATATATATATATATATATATATATATATATATATATATATATATATATATATATATTAATAATAATAAACCCTTATTTGTCTACCCAATAATTGGACTATACAACACCGACGTTTCGGTGTACTCTTGCACCTTCTTCTAGGTAAGTAAGATTGCGCCGAAACGTCCATGGTAAGAGAATAATTGCTGTTTGACTGAGATTTCGAGTAACGAGTAATTATTAACACCTAATCTATATCATAGTCGAGATATTTTATTTATACTTTAGAAAAAATAACCAAAAATTATAACAGGATGTTGGTATCAGAATTGCGCTAAACCAAAGAGTACCCATGTCAAAATATTTGAAATTGATATCCCAATCCTTCTACACCTTCCTTCAGCGTTCAACGTTTGCCCCAGTTGAAACACGAAACACAAATTATAATATCAGTCTAAGAGTCCCGTCAGAATGCGAAACATTCCAATTTTTCAACGAGTCGGCACAGTAGCATCGGACAGATTGGAACAACTGCAACCTAATTGGAACCAAACACCGCAGGCCCCACGAAACCGGATCCTACAAATAGAGAACAAATTAAAATATCTTGTCAAAACGTCACTATTTCATACAATTTCCGTTCCTTGGCAGGAAACCACGCTCACACAAACCCCCAGATGTGCATTCGCCATAACGTGCAGCAAAGATGGTTGGACGATTGTAAAGCGAAGTTTACACGTGGCTGGAAACTTTATATTTGCAAATTAAATTATAAGGAATATGCAGAATCGTTGTTTTATGCACATTATTGGATTAAATTGTACCTGAGACCTGGGAATAATAGTAAATAGAGTGCTGCTAATATGAATTAAAAAGAAATAAATTGACTTTTATTTTGTTATAGGTAAATTTCTCTTCAAGAAATTTAATTTGAAATTAATTAACAGTCAACTTTTATTACTTTTACACTTGGGTAAATTCATATTTTGACAAATGAACGGATTTCGAAACGTATATTTGTCAAATCTACAGGTGTTCTAAAATTAAACAAACTAAGTGTTTATTTATTGTTATAAATTTTCTAGTTCAAATCTATCTTTTGACTCTTAAACACCAATTCGACAATTAGTTCAAAATTCATCAATTTTTCAACTAACCTTAATCTTAACCATGACAACATTATTTTAATGCTTTGACGCTTTGATCCGAAGATGGCCATCCATAGCCGAAATCGATCATCGGAAAGGTTTTTATAAATAAATAATTATAAAACGCAGCGTGCTGATATATTTTTAACCTAATAAACACTAAATAAACACTCTGAAATGGTGCTTTTCATCCAGATGATTAAACAAACTACCTTAAAATTTAAATAAAGGCCCTAAATATAAGTTCACAAGTGCACTTCAGTAAAATCTCGCAAATACTTTGTTTCACAGATATTGTCATCAGAAGTTAGTAACAGCAAAATTGACATATACTGAGTTTACATGCAGTTTTCAAACCGTTTTCAAAACGTTTTTAGTTTTGAAAACACCATGTATACAGTGTCAAAACGGTTTTGAGTTATCTTAAACCAAAACTAAAATTCATGGGGTGGACTTGAAAACGAATTTCAAAACTACGCATGTAAACACTTAAAATTCAGTTTCGATATTGCGCATGCGTACATAGTATAACGTTTCTGTTGCTTTGTGTTACTAACCTGCAAATAAACTGGCAGTTGTGTAGTTTTAGTGCGTAGTGGTAAAAAGTAGAAAAAATAATTGTAATACTGGCAAAACGATGAATTTGGAGTGAAGAGGATCTGTCAATTACTTCAGCCAAATGCGCATGCGCCGAAACTGTTTTCAAATCAATCTGTAAATCTGTTTTGAAAATTGCATGTAAACATTTTTGCGTAATTTTGACTGAAAACTGAAACCATTTTCAAAACTGCATGTAAACGTAGTAATAGATTAATAATCTGGAAAGTATTAAAAGACCAATGGTCACCTGAGTCGCGAAAATGCACCGAAGTTTTCGAATCTTGGAAACGAAGTGCTATTTCCGATGCTAGATGTGAAAATATTGAACAAACAAAAGCAATTAAAAATTGAGTTCTTAAGTAGGTATCCACCTTATAGTTTTACTTTTGTTATAATAATCAAATATGAATTAATTTTACAATTTTATTCTACAAATTTAAATATCTCAATATTTTTTTACAAAATTTGCTCAATATTAAGTCCTTGAACCTTTAAAGATATTCGACTTGGCGGGTGACAAACGTCTCTAGGTTATAACAAAAAATTATAAATACAGATACATTATAAAATTTAACACTAATTATTGTAAAATAGGGAACTACAGCTCAATCGAATTAAGAGAAATTAGTAAAAATAGTGAAAGTAGATGCTTAGTAATGAATATTAATAAAGAAATAAAATGATACAATTGAAATACTTCGAAAATAAGGAAGTTTTTGTTTTAGCAGCTCGTCACTCATATGAATTCCATACATATTATTTAGATTGGCGACTCAAAGACCACCTATAAATATATAACGAATACCGAGTTAGGGGGTGAAGTCTACTACCAATGGAAGTAGACAAATTCAAACAGCGGACACGAGGCTATCAGTCCAGTACTGCAATTCTCAAACAGTTTTTATTTCAATATAAATTTCTTGCATTAAACTTAATAATTTTGATACACTTGCAATTATAAAGCATGTAGACTTATACAGTGTTATAATTTTAATTTGTTGTTTATAAATATAACTTAAAAATAGCATACATTTCAAAAACATTTTAGATCCACGAAGAAAACGGTTTTATATAAAAACTTATATTCATGTCACATCTATATTTCAAACTTCGGGGGACCATAACTAGTTTATTAATATGCATTTTTTCACTGGATTTTCACCAATAGTCTTAGTTTTACTTATACTTTCTGATGAAATTATAAAGAAAAAATGGTGGAATCCCCTATTGATCTGAGATTTTTTACATCAAATTATTTTATATGCATTTCTTTATCTCTAAATCTATAGAAGATAAAATAATGAATTTATATTTATCGAATAAAGAATTTAATATTCTTTAATATAAGTATTTACATAAATTTTCGATAATAGTACATTAAGATACAAGTTTCATAAGACATAATTTTAGCGCACGCGTCATTCTTAGAAACGAGCGGCTTTCCGCGAGTTTTATAAGGGGACAAGTGCGTTGAAATGTCTAATGAAACGTGTATTTTATACTATTTTTTCTATTTTGGTATTTTTTTCAAAAAATGTACGTTATTTTATGTCCAGGAATTTCAATTTCGGTTGCTTAATATGTGCTTTATGAAACTCATTTGGATGTCATAAAGAAGTACTTTATGACATCCAAATGGGTTTCATAAAGTACATATCAAGGAACCAAAAATAGAAAAATAATATTTAAATGATTTTTTCTTGTAACTACTACTTCCGGTTGTCCAATTGTTACCAAAACTTAATCAACTCTTCCGATTATTGTTAGATTGAGGAATCCGTAGTTAAAAATGCCTTTAGTCTTATAGTATTTGAGAAATCGTGGATCCAACACGCACCCACACACACACACACATCCACACACATGGACATCCTTGTAAAAATGTTATAATCGGATTCTAGGGACCTTAAAACGTGCTACTAAAATCTGGATATGCGATTTTAGCATAAATTCAATACCTCTCTTAGCGAGAGGTAAAAATGCACAATTATTTGAGAAATCACACTTTCAAAATATATGAACGACATTCCCCCGCAACGCCAACTTTTAGCTCGTTCTAGACACTTTTCGATCCGCCCTCATACTGATAGTTACGGAAGCGCTGGAAGGCCACTATATCTCGTCTTTTTTAATTCGACTAACAGTTATGATAAACACGACTAACAGTCGAGTTTATAAATAGCGACTGTTAGTCGCGTTTATCTCGACTGTTAGTCGCGTTTATCTCGACTGTTAATCTTGTTTATATCGACTGTTAGTTACGTTTATCTCGACTGTTAGTCGCGTTTATCTCGACTGTTAGTCGTGTTTATCTCGACTGAATCGTGTTTATCTGGACTGTTAATCGTGTTTATCTCGACTGTTAGTCACGTTTATCTCGACTGTTAATCGTGTTTATCTCGACTGTTAGTCGCGTTTATCTTCACTGTTAGTCGCGTTTATTTCGACTGTTAATTGTGTTTATCGCGTAGCAGTTCATATATTTCCCCGTTTTTCGAATCATTTTCATTGTATTAGTTGGTTAGTGCTGGTTAAATAAACACGACTAACAGTCGAGATAAGCGCGAGTAAGAGTCGAGATAAACGCAACTAACAGTCGAGATAAACGCGACTAACAGTCGAGTTAAACGCGACTAACAGTCAAGATAAACGCGACTAACAGTCGAGATAAACGTGACTAACAGTCGATATAAACACGATTAACAGTCGAGATAAACGCGACTAACAGTCGAGATAAACGCGACTAACAGTCGGGATAAACGTGACTAACGGTCGAGATAAACACGACTAACAGTCGAGATAAATACAATTAACAGTCGAGATAAACGCGACTAACAGTCGCTATTTGTAAACTCGACTAATAGTCGCGTTTATCTCGACTAACAGTCGTTTTTAACTTGACTATTAGTCGACTTAAAAAAAAGATGAAATATAGTGGCCCTCCAGCGCTTCCGTAGATAGTATTACAAAAATCATTAAATAGAAAAGAACTTATTCATATTTGAATAGTTTTAAAACATAAATTTTAAAAATTTGATAATTTTTTGCATCTTCCGTACGACCCTTCTACATTTATAAATTTCAATTTATACATTAATGCATTTATAAACCAGCTTTAACCCCCCGATTTAAACTCATCTTGTGGCTGGTATAACGTCACATGCTTATGGGAATTCCTGTCGGTGTGATGACTTCAAGCAGCTGATCGATGATTTATTGCTTTCTAAATTATTTCACGGTTGTTCTGCAGCTTTCAGAAAGCGATACACTGCGGCCAATCCGCTCGCTCTGTCTGATGATGTTGAGGTGAAGTGACCTGTGTAACGCAACTTGAGTTGCCTCGCTCTATTCCCCGATTTCAGCTCGCCAGAGAACACTGGAAAGGATGTTTTTAATTCAAGTCAATTGATGGATTCAGAGTAATCAACTAATAATTCCCGGTTCGTTTGTAAGAGTGATTAAAAAGTGTTTTCGTTGCCAAATTGGAGATACAATACCGAAACGATTATTAGAAAAATTAAAATTAAAGAATTAGCTAAATACGAGAGAAAATCAAAAACTAAATGATATTGTAAAAATTTAAAACATTTCCTGTCTCGTGTCTGCGTGCTTGAGTGCTTGGTCTCAAATCTGGGGAACCGGGTTCGATACCGACCGATGCAAAAAAATCTGGTGTGCCTAACACAATACCTCCCACCAATTACAACCTGAGTTACAAACTATATTAAGCTAATCCTTATTTTTGGATTAACGAACTTTACTCTAATTTTGGCAGTTAATTTCTTAAAATATAGTCTAATCTAATCCAAGTAACTACCTTTTTTCATAATATAATGAAGAATAAATTTAAAATAGCAGCAATTTTAATTAATTTAATCTAAATACATACCTACATATTAACTTATGCTGTAAACTATATTGAATTCCTTTCCTATTGTTCTATTTACTTTTTTATTTTTAAACCGTTACTATTGTCATTTTGAACTGATTAGTTCTTTGACAGTGACATTTATCTGCCAGTTACATACACTTGAGTAACTGCGTAACCAAGGAGTTTTGTTTGTTTAAAGCGTAGGTTGCGAGATTTAAATTATAAATAATTTTATAAATATATCCATAATAGTATTTTATGTACCAAGGGCGTTACGATGATGATAATGCTAGGAGGGCGACGAGGATCTAGCCCGAGGGCCTCTGGCCCGAGGGATAGATGTCGTCCGATCCGAGGGGCATTATCATCTAGTAACGCTCGTGGTGCATACAAGATTTTATGTCTCATAAGATTATGTGAAATAAGTTTTCATTTATAATAATTTTGATTACAATAATGCTTAAGCTTTGGCGTTGCTAAGGGTGTTGTTTAATTGTTTTGTTTATTATCAACATTTATTTATTTTTCAAACATTAACGTTCTATATCGTTGGAGATGATGGAATGGGTGAATTTCGGAAGATATTTTTTCGAAACGGCGGAAATAAATTATTTTGAATGCTTCTGTATACTTTGAGGAAGAGAAACGTATAAATGTTCCCCTAATTATTCCATTCTCGTTCTGTAGAAGATGTAAGTATTATATTTTGAGGTTCGTTTTCACATGACAGATCTCAGTTCTTTATTTCTTATGCACTTATTTCTGAATACTATTACATTTAAGAGAGTTTTTACTGCTTTGGATGTGTCATATGTGACGGTAAATAATTTCAAAAATGAATTCAAACGTGGATAAATATCGTCCCCAAAAAATTAGTGATCCGTCATCCGTCCAAAATCAATGCAAAACATTGCAGTTTGCAATTCGACGTACTTTCTATTTACATGAGTGGTGAAAGTAAATTTTGATACTCAATTTGAAGTATTTCTGTATTTTGCTTTCAAAGCTGTTTTCTTATAGTATATATATATATATATATATATATATATATATATATATATATATATATATATATATATATATATATATATATATATAGTATAATTAAAAAGAAAATAATTTTTATTATATACCGTTCATATTATTTCTAATTTAAAGTCCATAAACGATGATCAGATTATAATGAGGGCATAATGAACGATTATGTTTTCATATAATGTCCCGGTTGTTATAGATATGTATATACACAACGTATCCTAGCAATAAACAATTCTTAATACTTTAGTGAGACAAAATATTTAATAATCTTTCATTTTTATAATAATATAAATCTATAAAAAATAACATTTAAAGGTATTTTTTGAAGAAAAACTATTTTGAGTTTCAAGTAAAGTGCTTTTTCCGATGTACTGATTTACACCCAAATTTAATGGCTTCTTTCCTTATTAGAATAAGACAGAAATACAAGGTTTCAAAATTTTCTGAATGGTAGTATACACACACTTCATCGTGAAAATGTTAAAATTGGAATCTATGGACCTTAAACCGTGCTTATTTACCAAAATCTCGATATGCGATTTTTAGCACGATCCTAATTTTCCTTACCAAGGATAGCGGGAGGTAAAAAAATTACTATGTACCATATACCATATACTTATATTTGTAGAAGCAGTCTTAACACTAGGTCACTTTAAAAAAATAACTTTAGTAACAATATTTACTGTAAATAATATGCCACTTTCACATCAACAGGTCAAATAGCTAAAAAATATGTTTCTGGGAGAAGATTTTTAATTAATTCTATTTAATGTCAGTAATTAAAAAAGAAAAATAAGTATCTGTTATCTTTTATTTAACGCATCCTTTCATATTTTTGCACGAGTTAAACAAAAAATAAAAACTTGCTTTCATTTTAATAATCTTCCATTAGCTTTTAATAGCGTCACATTTCTCAAACGAAAAATTAAAACACAAGGAAACAAAAACAGAACACAACAATGTAGTAAAAAAGTTATGCTAGAGTTGGCAGTTTGGTACACAACAAAGAGTCACCGAGTTAACAAATATTATAATTCTCCATCCAAGTTGGTTGAAGTTAAGCGCAGAAGTTACATACTTAAGTTGCTCATGCATAAAGAGCTCTTCTCTTCCACTCGTCGGCAAACTTGCAGACTCAGTATTGCCAACTATAACTACAAATCGCGTATAAAATGTCTGCCGGTTGTGTACAGCGCCTTGGAGAGTGGATAACTTACTGACGAACTTGCCCGTTCAAATTGAAATCGCCACTTTATTGGTTTCTGATGGTAACTATTAATAAATATCGCAGAAGAATGGCGTGTGCACAGCTATTTTTGTTCCTCGTTGAAAACTTATCGCAGCCGTGTGCCAGTACGTTTATTGACAGTTGCATTTGTAGGTTATGTTTGTTGCCAACTTGAGAATTGAGATGCGGAAGTTGCGGGAGTTTCCAACTAGCGTTATTTTATGATATGAAACCAATTTTATTGCCGTTGCATTTATTTTGTTACTTGGATTTCAATTTTGTATTTATAGGAACTATATATTTAAGATTTCTCGCCACAGAACAATCATATTTTACAGTAACTGGAATTGGCAGTGTGAAACAAGAGTGGATATAATTTAAAATTAGTTATAAAGAAGAAAATAATAAAATCTGGACAAAATTAAACCAGGTTCCATTAATAGTAATACAGTTTTAACAATTTTGATGTATGATTAAGTAAATTAACATTTATAAATAATTAAATTTATGATCACGGCTTATTACCTAATTCTAGATATGACAATCTGCTTTATTCGACGATTTGGACAATGACTGTGGTGTCCATAGGCGCCGACTTATAGGGTGCATGGGGTCAAGTGCACCCGACAAAGATTTACACCTGATAAAAGTAACTACCTTTTTGATAATAAATTGAAGATTAAATTTGAAATACCTGGATAAAATAGAATTCACTAATCTAAAAATGAGAATTAGATTAAACTTTTTTGCGAATCGTTAATTTTTATTAATCTAAATACATACCTACCTATTTACATACGCTGAAACTGTATTGATTTCCTTTCCTATTATTCTATTTACTTTTTTCTTTTAAATGCGTTACTGTTATTAATTTGAAATGATTAGTTCTTTGACAGTGATATTTATCTGTCAGTTACATATATTTGAATAACTGCGCAACCAAGGAGTTTTGTTTGTTTAAAATGTAGGCTCCGGGATTTAAATTGTAGATAATTTTATATACTTATCCATAAAATATATAGAAAAAGTATTAATGCAAATCTGTAGAAAATTTAATAATCTTTAATTTTTATAAGAACATTAATCTCGAAAAAAATAACATTTAAGGGGCTTGCCTTGTTCGAAAATAAATCTGGAAAAATGACATTTCTTGCAAGTCATTTTGTTGTGTTTCTATAAGAAGGTATTTTTCGAAGAAAAACTATTTTGATCTTCTAGTAAAGTGCTATTTCAGGCATCAAAATCTAATGGACTCTTTCCATTTCAGAAAAAGTTCGAAATATACAGTTTCAAAATTTTTTGAAGCATAGTATTTGAGTTAGAGTGAAGGATCCACACATTCACACAGACATCATCGTGAAAATGTTAAAATTGGATTCTAGGGTCCTTAAAACGTGGTCATTTACCAAAATCTCGATATGCAATTTTTAGCACGATCCCTATACCTGCCTTACCAAGGCTAGCGGGAGATTAAAAGTGGCATTTAATTTTGTAACCAACTTTTAAACTATGGATTATAATAGAGAAAATAGTTATGTAATTGTCCCTATTTTTTCAAAAACCGTACATACAAGTATAGGTATGATATGTAATAGAGTGGTGACTGGTATAGCCGAACTCATAAGTCTTTAACATGTAAAATCAGACTTTCGAAACAAGCTACAAATAACGGTTGTAGACCATACAATTCTGCATCTTAATAAATAAGGAAAATAAATTTTGCTTGCTTTGGTTTGTAACGGCAAAAATTAGATATGAAAATGTCGAAAATCACTTCTAAAATAGCAATAGCCACGGAACTGAAACAAAAATTCGACATTTTTTAAAGTCCTATGTATCCTGTATACCGAGAGTTTTTTTTTATCAGTGGACATGGGCATATGTCCTTACCATACCTACGTTTAAAATAATTGACAGCAATGTATTACCCCGTTTTTTTTTAAACTGGGCATAGGGAGTTGTCAAAGTCATCAAACTGTTATCTTCCAAAATGATATATGAAAAAAAGTACAAATCATAACGTATAAGTGCAATACGAGTCTAATGCAAGTTCCAATTTATTTGCGAACCAGTTCAGGACCTATTAGAAAAATCTATAATAATTATAGAACTACAAGATGCATCAATGGACAGCATTAAAAGAAATTAATAATAAGAAACATTAAATTATACAGTTAAATGAAAAAGACAATACCCTTTCAATATAAAAGGAATATCTGTAATTGACACATGACAGTTTGATGACTTTGATAACTCCATAATAGTTTCTGGCCTGAGTCGCTTATTGAAAGTAGCAGCAAATAAATGGGAAACTTGCCTTAAACTCATATTGGACTTCGTTTTAAGTGTAACTATGGTAATGCAATACGCCCAAGTCCACTGTTAAAAAATCTGATGTGGCCAGCACATTACCTTCCGTCAGTTCTATGTATTTTGTATAAATGTCGTACAGAAAGGTCGTTGCAAAAGATTCTATTTCTTGTACTTTACCTTAAGGCAGTTGTATGTATGATGATATTTAACATCGTTTTTTCAAGAATAACTGTTAAAATCTTCAAATAAGGGTACTTCCGGTTGACTAATTATAACCAAAATCTAATCAGCTCTTCACATGGATGTAACGAAGAAGAATACGAAAGAATTATAATTTTTGGGATTGTAATATTAGAGTTATCATATATATATATATATATATATATATATATATATATATATATATATATATATATATATATATATATATATATATATACCGTGTGTCTATCTTAAAGGTGTACATAGGAGATTAACATGGGAAATCAGTTTTTTTGCAATTTCCTGCTCGCCTAATTATTTTAAGCAAAAATGTGTCAAATAAAAGTTTTAGGGTATAAAATTCTGCATTTAAATCTATAAACAGAATTATCTTTACATGCTTTGGAACGACAGAAATTAAATATGAAAATTTTGAAAATTACGTTGAAAATATCGACAGCCATGGAATTGAACAAAAAATAAATAAAAGCTTGACGTTTTATCTGTCACAACGTAAGTTAACTTATTTGACGTGTCTGACAATTTGATAAAACGTCAAGCATTTATTTATTTTTTGTTCAATTCCATGGCTGTCGATATTTTCAACGGAATTTTCGAAATTTTCATATTTAATTTCAGTCGTTACAAAGCCTGTAGAGATAATTCTGTTTACTGATTTAGATGCAGAATTTTATGCCCTAAAACTTTTATTTGACGCGTTTTTGCTTAAAATGATTAGGCGAGCAGGAAATTGCAAAAAACTGATTTCCCATGTTAATCTCCTATGTACACCTTTAAGACAGACACACGGTATATATATATATATATATATATATATATATATATATATATATATATATATATATATATATACAGACATCATCGTAAAAATAGTAAAATTGTATTCTAGGGGCCATAAAACGTGCCTATTCATCAAAAACTCACCACCGAATTTAGCTCACTTTTTTGAATGATTTTGCGGATGATATCCCATTGGCGTATGGAATGAATTCCCGCTGAAGATTGAAGAAGCGTTATCGCCGTCTTAGTTAATACAGAGTGACGCATCAAGCCTAAAGACTCTCCCAAAACAACGAGAAATAGTCGCAGCCATAGCGAAACTTTCGCTTTTCCATATTGTAGCTCGTACAGAGCGACAAGTAACAATTATCGCGCAAAACTACCACAATTTATTTACTTTATTTACAATTTTTGTCCCAGTCCGTCGTTATACGCTAGTGATTTCTTTATGATGTTTACAGAAAACTAGTTGGAAATGTTAATAAATACTCAATTTGTGTGTGTTTGTAATGTAAATATAGAACTGTTGTTTATCTTGTATCTTGAATCTCCAAGATCCTTACACTTTGATTTTGTGAATGAATCCACTTTCTTTTCTTTTCCCTGATCGAACCTCTTGTATAACTACTGAAAATAATTTTGTCCGCCAGGAGAAAATAGTATATTTTAAACAGTATATAAACTGCACTGACGGTTGCATAAAGCTGTGTAATTATGAATACAACGCAGTAATTTCTATCAATTATCATGGTTAAATATCAATGATATTCACAACAATAAATTAAAGTCCTAATTGACAAGAGTTTAATACTAATCGTATTTGATAATTTGATTCTGTATTAACACTAAACCAATTATATTCATTAGAAAATGTAACAATTGGTCTATGTTCCCTTATTTGTTTCAAAGTTGGGAATTTAGTAGCTCATTACACAGTGTGTTCTCTATTCAAATCAGATACAAATATTAAAACATATTATTGATATATTAGAGCTGGCCGCAGGTGTAATTAGAAAATTAGCAGCGTAGAATACAATGATAATATCCGCAATGGAGCCATTCGTTGGATGAGAGCAAACGATAGTTGCACAATATCAAAGTTTTACGTCCATTGCCATTACTATCCAAAATTCCAAATACAACATTGGTCTTTTTATTTGTTTACCGGTTTCAGGATATTATTCCATTGTTTACATGTACAAAAGTAGGCTGGTAACTAAGTAATATCTGTATGGTAATATTATTACCATACTGACTTGTCAACAACGGTCTACAAAATGAAAATAAAATAAAATGAAAATATAATACATACAGATAACGTTAGCCTATCGTTCTAAATACGGTCTACTTTATTCTAAAGTAATAAACATGTGGAACAAAGCACATAATTTGAATATTTGTCATATTGACATATGTCAAAATAATTGTTCTGTTAACTATAGCAATCTGAAAGTAGCACTAATGAGAGAATTTCAAAAAATGGTATTTATCAATAATGTCTTAATTTTCTGAAACCGATAAACTATTGAACAAACCACGGATGTTATTAATCATAACAAGCCTTAGATGTCTTAAAATCCTCGCACTACGAGCTCGGATTTCAAACCGACATCTTCGGCAGTTATGATATACATAACATTCCTAGGTATGTTAATAGCTATAATGTGTAGGTCAGTGTTTTGGGGGTACCACATTTATTTATTTTTACATCCCGTGTGAGTGTGATTTTAATGAAATAGTATATTACAATACGCGTGAAGAAAGTAAGAATTTTGCTCACGAATTTGCCAGTTTTGAACACGAAGCGCTAGCCTACTATTGAAATATTAGAAAAGATATTAAAATTTGTACTAATACATTTATACATGATGTGTAAATTACATAGGCGACGGGGTGTGCTGCTATTGTTTGTTTTTACAAATATTTGCAATTGTCACAAAATTATTTTTGGCTGTCACATTTTGTAAATCTTATATTAAAATTTTGAAAATATGGAAGATAAGACGAATATCGGCGACCAATAGGCGATGTGCACATTTTGAGTGTCAGCGCCTCTAACGGCTACTTTCGTGTCCTCGGATACCTAATAAATTTTGACATTTCGAGAAAGTGATACAATTTACAATTATTTTGAGTTTTTGCTATTATATATGAATATTATATTATTATTTAAAATGCTATATGCAATGTGATTAATTCAAAAAAATCAAAATTCCAGCGAATTTTCTGCATATCACGATATCAGTGGATGACGTTAGCATCTTTCTTTTATATTCGCAATAAATGAAGAAGATTCTTCATTGAAAATATACCAGGCATAGTGGAATCAGTTACACAAGCTCGGAGAAGAAAATACGAACCATGTGAATTTCTACCTTTAACATGAACACATGTACAAAATGTATAATAAATAGAAGTATTATGTCAAAAATAGACTTCTTTTTCATACAACTGCAAGTCAAGTAATAAAACAATTTGTATTATATCTTGTTCAAATATTAACTTAATAAACACATTTTTATACAATTCATTGTTTCAATCATACGACCATTATTTTAATTTTATTCATACAATAAGTATCTATTACAATGAGGAAATATGTAAATCTAAAATAATTTTTCTTGTTGGTAGAAGATATCTGTTGAAAAGTTATTTTCATAAGCATCTATTCCTCATACATTCTTCTAGGAAATTTATAAAATTTGATAGGTACTTCAATCGGTAAATTTGTAAGAATTATTGCATCCCCCACTGCATCACATAATATTTGACGTTTTATCATTCGCAATCATTGCAAATATTTTATAAAATAGAAATTGCAAAATTATTCTGACATAAAGCATAACCTTGTTATGTTCAATGAGTAACCATTGTTGTGATTTTTGGCCGCTGAGGCGCTGACTACTTTTGTGCACACCGCCTATACGGTAGAAATTACAAGAAACATAGTTAAAACGTAAAGTGTGTGCCAATACCAGTAAAAATTTCGCGTAGAGGTAATAGAAGGTACTGTGGAAGACACTGAGATAAATAAAATGTCACTTGCTGGCATGTTTAGTTGTAAATGTTGTTTTCAATAACTGTGCAGGTAATTTTTATGTGAATAAATAAATGTTATAAATTCTATTGTAGTTTATTTCAATTTTTGGTAATGACAGGTGAGAGGGCGAAAGCAACAACCAAATATAACTAGACAAAACTTCATATGGTTTTTTTTTATTTCGGCTGGCCAGACAGAGAAACTAGATAGAGATATGTCTTGTCTAGTCCGAGTATTTCTCACTAGAGGCCACTACTGAGGCCACGTAGAGTATCAGTGTCTAGTTTAAACATTGGTCACTAGAGGCGCAAGTGTTCTTAGTTAACATTTCGTGGTTAACGTCTAATGTTAACATTAACAGTTTAGTTAGACTGTTACGCCTACACATTAACAGTTAACAGTTTAGTTAAACTGTTAATGTTAACCTTAGATGTTAACCACGAAATGTTAACTAAGAACATCATACCAAAATCTCGATATGCAATGTTTAGCACGATCCCTATACCTACCTTACCAAGGGTAGCGGGAGGTAAAAACAACAAAAAAAAAATTGTCAAAGTCACAGGAGAAAGAATTTTCAAAAGATATTCCTAAATGTCCAAATTTTATGTCATTACAATAAATTTTGAACGCCACGCGGCCGATATACAAATAACAGACCTAGTGGCCTATTCAGAGAAATACAGTCATACAGGTTGCTATGCATATAAAGATTGTCATAAAGACATTTGTAACAATCTTTATCTTATCTTACCTACGTCGGTATTGTTAACAATCTTTACAAAATAATACTGAATGAAATAATCTGTATTTGACAACAGCTAACTTCATTATACATATATGAACCTAATCTAACCTTAATCTCATGTCAACGCTTTATTTTTTTTAATAATGAATTGCTAATTATATTTAGTACGCAAACGTTTTCCCAAAACAACTAAAGAACAATATGATATTTATGTCATATTTGGAAACTTCTACATTATTTAGAACGGCTTTGTTAATTCCTACAAATTGACATCAACGTGCTTGAAAATTTATGTGAAGATTTAATTTTTTTATTTTGACTGAATATGTAAAAGAAACATCATACATCACAAAGAGTTTTCAAGAATACCACAGAATGTCAAAAGTAAGTTTCTTCCACCACAGTCTTTATCGTTCTTATGAAGTCGATGTAGAATCTAATAATCTATACGTATAATAAACTGCATCATGCTGAAATATAAAAACACCAATATTTGGCAGAAAGGTTAATATTAATAATATTTGATTGATATAATAACCTGACACATGTCAAATAACAACGTGATAAAAACTATAAATACATAGTTTTAGCAATCGTTAGGATTATGATAAAGACTGTTAAAACGCTTAACAATTGTTGACAGTAACCACTTTCAGTACTGAGAATAACAAATTCGATTTTAACAATCTTTATAGTACATAACAACCATAAAGACCATAACGACTACACAAAGTTTGAGTTCTGAATAGGCCCCCTAATAATGTTAATACATAACTATAACGCTTCTTCTGCAAGAAACATATTCTTTTAAAATCGTTTCTAATCATGTAATAATATAATTTATCTACACCTGTTTAATAATATATTGATTATGTACGTAACCATGGATACATAATATCGTTCATTAACCACGCCCCGTGGATTATGACTCATAATCCACGGGGCGGGCTCATAATCCACGGGGCGAGGTCGTATAAGACACGGAACTGTCAAATTTATTGTTGAGGGTTCACAATCATCTTCATTTAGCGGTTTCTGGACATGTTATAGACAA
This sequence comes from Harpalus rubripes, assembly GCA_963082715.1. Classification (NCBI taxonomy): domain Eukaryota; kingdom Metazoa; phylum Arthropoda; class Insecta; order Coleoptera; family Carabidae; genus Harpalus; species Harpalus rubripes. The sequence continues at coordinate 58,180,768 of OY720453.1, forward strand.
GATTTTATGTGGCGACTTTTTTTTATTATTATTTATTACTCAAAATCTAAATTCTAGGGAAGTTTTCTGTGTTGGTAACATCAGAATATTTTACTTTCAAATTAATGAATTTTATAAATTTATTACATTGGGCACATTATTTAAGTCAACATAATTCATTTCTTTGTACCTACGTTTCACGGCATTTCATTCCTATATCATAACCTGAAAAATCAACATAATTTTATTTGGATTTTTCACTGCAAATTTAATTATTATTACTTACAATTATGTTCATAACTTATAAATATTCTATTTTCTTGTATTACAAATACTCAACTATAGATTTTTTATAATATTTTTACGACAGTGAGTGACTCATTTCATTTCAGTTTGCAGTAATATGACAGTTCCAGAACGATTTTGATGCTTAAAACTTGACGGAAGCGCGAAAAAACAATTTTAAACCGAAGAAAAATGGAGGATAATAACGAAAGTGAAAACTTATTGTATACACCTCCGGAAATTGTGGAACCAGCTAATATAACCTCACTTTTCTTACTACCTAAAAAATCTAAGAAAGTTAAAATTAAATTAAAAATAAATGAGAAAGTTATTTAGAGTGAACCATTTTTCAGTGTCAGCCGGTATAATATGATTTCAATTGCAGGTGTAGATAAAATATCGTATTCTACTCGCGTATAATGGCTATTATTTACTCGGATGAATTACCACACTCGCCTACGGCTCGTGTTCTAAAATCATCCTTGTGAATAATAGCCATCATAATACGCTCGTTGAATAATATACTATTATACTAGTCATAATATGCAATGAGGGACTTAAGGTCTCGAACAAAGTGAACTTTAAAAACATGTTCTCGCTTTAATAAGCTTCGAAATATCCGCAAAATTGTAAAGGTAAAACATAAAAGAAAGAGAACAACCCGTAAACGCAATGAAGGAGTTAAAAATCAATTAGTTATTTGGTCGGTGTTATTTAATCGCCAATTGATTTCGGGCGCAGAGTGAAAAATTAGTGATTGTTTTTACGAAAAGAAAATTCAAAGGATTAACGGGTCGCAACCTGTGATTCAATTTGTAGAGGATTTTAAAGCAAATTAGTTCGGAATAATTTGTACTGAACTAACATTTAAACAGAGGAAATTAGTTTGTTTCATTGTCAATTCCCTTTGATTTGTAAATTGCTTTAAAAATCCAAGCTTATTTGAGAACCCTCACTAGCAGGTGCGTTAGTTGAAAATCTTTGCTACATGTAATACTTGAACTTAGGCCCGGTTCATCAAAAATTAATAAATGATTAAATTTGATTTCCAAAATAAATTAAAAATTCTGGTGTGGCTAATACAATACATGCCGCCATTTACAGCCCGCGTCATAAATAATATTAAGCTAATCCTTATTTTTGGATTAGCGAATTTTACTTAATTTTGGCAGTAACCACCTTTTCTGATAATAAAATGAAAATTAAATTTTAAATACCAGGGTGGAATAGAATTTACTAATCAAAAAATGAGGATTAGAATAAACTTTTTTGCGAATTGTTAATTTTTATTAATTTAAATGCGTACCTATTTACTTAAACTGGAAACTGTATTGAATTCCTTTCCTATTATTCAATTTACTTTTTTCTGTTTAAAACGTTACTATCATTAATTTGAAATGATTAGTTCTTTGACAGTGACATTTATGTGTCAGTTACATACATTTGAATAACTGCGTAACCAAGGAGTTTTGTTTGTTTAAAGCGTTGGCTCTGGGATTTAAATTATAGACAATTTTATAAATTTATCCGTAAAATATGTAGAAAAAGTATTAACGTAAATCTGTAGAAAATTTAATAATCTATAATTTTTATAATAACATTAATCTCGAAAAAATTACATTCAAATGTATTTTTCGAAGAAAAACTATTTGAGCTTCAATTTAAGTGTCATTTTCGGTTATCCGATTTATACCAAAATCTAATGGGCTCTTTCCATAATAGAAAAAGGTGAATGATAGTATTTGAGTTAGAGTGGAGGACCCGCACCTTCATACACACACATACACGCAGACATCATCGTGAAAATGTTAAGATTGGATTCTAGGGACCTTAAAATGTGCTCATTTACCAAAATGTCGATATGGGGTTTTTAGCACGATCCCTGTTCATACAATTGAATTTATTTTGGAAGTAAAATTTAATCACAGATTATTTTTTTATGAAGCCGTATTAAATTATATATCAATATTTCTAACTAAATTATTTGTTTTGCTATAAATAATTGTTTTAATAACAGGAGGGTCTTGTTTATTATAACATAAATCAAAATCATCGTTTAAAAGTTTAATAATTATAATTTAACTGCAGAAAAAAACAATCGATTGTAGACTCAATGAAATAATTTAGGAGAAACGTACTTCACATGAACTAATGGAAAAAGGTATTTAGACAAATTGAGCGTCTGTTATATACTTTTAAATAAAAACACAAAAGAGATCTTCGTAAATCTATTTTACTGGCTTTCTTCGGTTATAGACTGTATTTATTAGCATAGAAGTAACAATATTCAGCCATTTTTCTTTTTATTGTTGGTTTTTCAGAAATGACATTTAATCAAATGATCACTCTTCCATGCTCTTTGGCTCTTCTCAATCAATTTTGGAATCCCCCTTGTAAGGATAACGTCACACATCCCCTGCCTGTCAAAAAGCACGAATACAAAATAGCAGGCACTTAATCTACTTTACTTTAGAGTTTGCAATAGCGAAGAGCGAGTTGGAATTTAAAACAGCAGTTGCATGATGTGTAGTGTAGTGCCATCTCGAGCACAAGTGTTTGTGTACACATCGCTCTTACACTACCCCAAAGAGGTTTTATTCCAATGACGTGTCCAAGGCGGATTATCAGCGTAACCGCAGTTTCGAGCTAACATAGGAGCCCCTATGAAGTATATTTGGTACCTTTCGTTTTCGTCCTTTGTTAATGCTACCCTGGGTTAAATTTGCTTGTACTTCTACAGCAATTTTCAGTTTGTTTCTCGTATAGGCCACGTACGTTCACAGAATTTGCAACTGTTTGTTGGTCTCTACAATATCAAGTATATATAAAAAGAATAGAGAGATTTCAAGAAAATTTTATTAAATATTTGAGGACTAGATTTCTTAACCAAATTTAGTGAGTTTGGAAAAAATAAGGCTTTTTCTTGATTTATCAATTCTTTTTAAAATTGTTAGCAATTACATTGATTGTCCTCTTTTATTAAATCGTATATTTTTTCGTGCACCGAATTACACGACAAATAATCGGTGTTATTCTGTAACATTATCATTATCTGTTATCGATCGTTATATTAATGACAATCATTTATTTTTAATGATCAAGATATCGATTGTCTCAATTTTCATATTCTATAACTACAATCATTTTCTTTGTCATTTATTTGACAATTTGGCATTTCGCGCTCATATGAACTTAGCAGTCATTTACAAATAAGTATTTCAATTCTTTAATTATTCACTCACAGAATTGCGAATAAAAAATAGTTTTAACAATTTAAAATGTACGTAACAAAAATTTTACAAAAAAGAAAAACAGTACCTAATTTAAGAAGAGTAATATAAAATATTTTTTAGTTATAAATAATTATATAGGCACATTCTTCAATTGAGCCCCTTAATACTATTATTTTTCATTGATTACAACAAATGATATTTTGATTATTGCTCAAATTAATTCTACAAAAGCATTATTATGTTGTATTTTGCGAAGAATAATTATGATTTACTATCCTATATATTTTATTCATTTAAAAACTACGGTGGAATTTTGAAAGTTGAGTGATTTTATGTTTTTTCTTTTCATTTCCACCGATATTCCCCTGATGTACTATTAAAATTTAGTAGAAAAAAGTTAAAGAAATATCCTTCCAAACGCATATTTCTCTGGCATTATTATATTGAAAACTATAATTGTAAAATGATTGATTACAACAAAGAATATTATATTGATTACAAGAATGAATCCAACAAAGGAAATTTCATCAATATTTTAATATTAGGAATTTGCGAAGAAAAAAATAAAATTGTGGTGGAAAATAGTTTCGAAGGGGCCTTGCATGTCATAATAATTGTTCTGGGCCTCGCGGTTTCTAGCAGTGGTGCGGCCTCCGGATGTCATTTCTACCATTTCACAGATAAGGCTTGAGTGTTATGATTAAATATTTGGCGAGTTCTCGGATTTCTTAAAAGATTTGTTTAAAATTTTCATCGCGTAAGGATAAAGGCTCACTTGCATTTCTTAGTGCCTTGTTGTTGTCTCGTGGCCGCGTGCCTGAGTGTCAGGTCGAGAATCTGGGGAACCGGGTTCGATCTCAGTCGACGCCAAATATTTCCAATTTTAAAAATGGCACAAAATTGACCCCTGTGGTTCACTCTCCACGCCAGCAATCAGTGACCGTGAGGTGACGCCTGATAAGCGTCCGCACGGTGCAAATATCGGGGCAAATATATCATCTTTACCGATATCTGCGTACAAGCAGTTTGGCACACCCAGCAATTGGTAATAAGCCGTGATGATATATTTATTTTTTTGTTGTGAATACATAACTTAAATCTACAAACAATATAAAAATGTAAATACTACGAATTATATGATATATAAAATGCTTTCTTGTATATTCTTTTAAATATTTATATTGCAGTGAAAGTACGGGCCATATATAATTCTAACTGATACTTTTATCTGATTTTGACATTTGTTATCGATCATTAATATGATAACGACAGCATATTACTGATCGATAAATTTCAGTGTGTTATCGTCTCATTAACCAATTTTAATGATCAAGTGACTTACGGAATCCCAATTTGAATTGCAATCGATCATTACCTCGATAATGATCGATAAATGATAATGATTGAGTCGCAGAATAGCTTCGAATATTCGATATATTCATATTAGAAACGAATAAAACGAATTTAGCGTTAAATGCCCTAGTAAAGCGTCTTCCACTTTTATATAATAACTTTTGTAACTCCAACAATTTCCCGATTTATTTACTTATAGTCTTGTTAAAAAAGAAACAATTAAAAATTTTCATAAGGTTTCGTACATATATATATATATATATATATATATATATATATATATATATATATATATATATATATATACACAGGGTGTTTCCTTTAAAACAACCAGTGCTTTTTTGGGCGAACTAACAACTTTAGAGAAAAATGTTTTATACCAAAAATGATCAAGGGGATAATGTATCAATAGTAACAAACCGAATATTTAACCAGTGGTTCTCAAACGGTAGAACAAAATTATAATTTTAGCCCTTTAAATAGAATGTTATTATCTGATTTCAATGTCATTAGTTCGTCCAAAAAAGCGGTGGTTGTTTTAAAGGAAACACCCTGTATGTATATATATATATATATATACCGGGTGGCGCTGGAAATAATAATAATAAAAATAATAATAACAATAATAATAATAATAATAATAATGCATTTATTTCCAAACAGGTTTAACACCCAATTACAAGGAAAATACAGAACAAATAGAGAATATGAACATGTACAAAAATAGTGTACAGTTATACAAATAACAAACATTTACAATTTTACAAATATTGAAGGATTAACAAAACAACGTTTTCATTCAACAGTTTCATTCATAAAATATGTGATAAATGATAAGCTATCTTCAAAAATGTCGCATTTAGAGCAAATTACATAGAAATTATTGCACATAATATTAATTGGAGATTTTTTTAGCAAATTAGTATCTGGTCTTGTGTAATAACGTTACATAGGCATTTAACATGGTAAAAACAGTTTTTCCTTGAGCGTTGCCTCCCGAATACCAATAATTTGTTTATAAAAAATACAATTAGAAAATTATTTTGATATACATATTAAAAAAAATAGTTGTTATTTTTAAAGAAAATTTTGATCGTTATTTATTTACTTACCGCGTAATTACAATCACTTACCGATCATTAATTTGTATAATAAAACCTACTGCCTTGGAAACCCTATCGGTAAACATTAAATTGTTGATTTAGTACCATGACTTCATAGATAAAGTGTCACTGACTACGTTTATCTCGATAATTCAAGCGGCTTCAAGTATATTATGACTTGAAAAATCGTATTGGTTTATCTCAGCGGATTGAAAATAGGATTGAGTTATTTTCAATCTTTAAATTCGTATCGACTAAAAAAATAGTTAAATACTTTATTATGCAGACAGACAGGGTGAGGTATATGATCTAATTTCATCCTGGATATATAACCTCTAAATCTAAAAATTGTCATGTTATTATTTGTCTTCTCTTTCGAAAACATTAAAAAAACATTTATTTCTTCATCACTCCAATTATTTCGCTTTTCAACAATTTTACTAAGTTTTATGTTTACTGCAACATATTGCGGATGTGCGCATGCGTATTTACATTATTTGAAGCTTCACTGTTTATTTCGACAAGTCCAAGCCTGTTACTTTATAGGCTTGACTTGACATTTTCAAGCGGCTTCAAATATTAATCTCGATCGTTTATTTCGAAGATTGAAAAGGGATTTACTAAATTCAAGCGGCTTCAAACGTCGAGATAAACGTAGTCACTTTAAAAGTATACATTTAACTACTTAACATTAAAAAACACAAAACAAACAAAAATCAAGGACACGAATAGCTACGGACATACAATAATTTTAAAAATAGAAATATAGGACATAATCGGATTACATTGTTGTTTTCGGAATTGGCAAGAACTATGTAGTAAACTTTTTGTATATGGGTTGAAAAAGTACGGGATGAAAAAGCGCTACCCTCGTCCGAAAGCCTAGCTGCCCCTCACTGGCTGATTGTTATGCTAATACGACACTTACACTGATGGATTTAGTTTTTCCAGACGGATTGCGATATTCAAATAAGGCGCTATATACATGGGCCTTTTTACTAAATTGCATTGGTTTGTTTGCATTTGATATATTTATATAATAAATTTGTGATATGCGAATATCGTGGTAATTTTATGAGGAGATCTCCTTTGGTTTGCGAAGCTCTGGGCTGTTTACACATGTTATGTACGCTACATTTAAGGGTATTACTGAAATTGTTCGACCATTTGTTTTGAATTAATTAATTTGAATAATTTTGTTAGAACAATAAATTATGCAAAGTATGTTTGCTTACTGATACTTATACCAGTTAGTAAGGGATATGTAGACCGGTTATAGCTACACTTAATGATAATATGCTTGCGTGTTCGTTCTGCTGTGTTTATTTAAATATTCGGGTTATTGATTTTAAAATAATTATTATTCATTATGTAATATAGGTTACTTGCTTGGAAAGTCGATTTCTGACAGAAATTATATTATTTGTATTATTTCATTGTCAAAATATTTCAATTATTACATTTATTACAACTACAACACAAAATGAACGAAATCTAGGCTTTATTTATAATATCGTGGAAAATTGTTTGAATAATGGAATGGATTTAAAATTTGACTAAATAACGTGTACTTCTGAAATTTATAAGATATACGGGTTCTGTTGAATTAAAGTTTGTCGCATTCATTTCAATAATTTATATAGGTTCCTCTTTAAAACAAATTAATATTAATAAAGGATCAAGAGATAACTAACGAAAAAATCTGGTGTGGCTAACACAATACCTCCCGCCATATATCGATACCGACCGAGTCACAAAAAATATTATGCTAATCCTTATTTTTGGATTAGCAATTTTTACTCTAATTTTGGCAGTTTATTTCTTAAAATATAGTCTAATGTAATCCAAGTAACTACCTATATTTGATAATACAATGAAGATTTAATTTTAAATATCGTGATAGAATATAATTCACTAATCCAAAAATGAGAATTAGCTTAAACTTTTTTGTGAATCGTAAATTTTTCAGTTACATACATTTGATTTGAATAACTGCGTAACCAAGGAGTTTTGTTTATTTAAAGTGTAGGCTCCGGGATTTAAATTAAAGATAATTCTATAAATTTATCCATAAAATATATAGAGAAAGTATGAATGTATATCTGTAGAAAATTTAATAATCTTTAATTTTTATAATAACATTAATCTCGAAAAAATAACATTTAAAGATATTTTTTGAAGAAAAATTATTTTGACCTTTTAGTAAAGTGCCATTTCCGTTTATCCGATTTACAGCAAAATTTAATGGCTTCTTTTTATAATAGAAAAAGTTCGGATGCAAGGTTTCAAATTTTACTGAATGATAGTATTTGAGTTAGAGTGGAGGATCCACACATGCATACACACAACACACACACACACACACACACACACACACACACACACACACACACACACACATACATACACACACACACACACACACACACACACACACACACACACACACATCATTGTGAAAATGTTAAAATTGGATTCTAAGGACCTTAAAACGTGGTCATTTACCAAAATCTCGATATGCGATTTTTAGCACGATCCCTATACCTCCCTTACCAAAGGGGGGGAGGTAAAAAGTGTATGAGATACACAAGACGGTTTTACATTGTCTTACAAATTCCAGGTGGTATTGGATTTGAAATTTCAGATATTATATTTTTATAATAACATTAATCTCTTAATTTTTATAATAACATTAATTCCGAAAAAATAATATTTAAAGGTATTGTTCGATGTAAAACTATTTTGAACTTCAAGTAAAGTGCCATTTGCGTTTATCCGATTTATACCAAAATTTAATGGGCTCTTTCCATATAATAGAAAATGTTCGGAATACAAGGTTTCAAATTTTTCTGAATGATAGTTTTTGAGTTAGAGTGGATGATCCACATACTACACACAGACATCATTGTGACAATGTTAAAATTGGAATCTAAGGACCTTAAAACGTGCTAATTTACCAAAATCTCGATATGCGATTTCTAGCACGATCCCTAAACCTCCCTTACCAAAGGGGGGGGAGGTAAAAAGTGTATGAGATACACAAGACGGTTTTACATTGTCTTACAAATTCCAGGTGGTATTGGATTTGAAATTTCAGATATTATATTTTTATAATAACATTAATCTCTTAATTTTTATAATAACATTAATTCCGAAAAAATAATATTTAAAGGTATTGTTCGATGTAAAACTATTTTGAACTTCAAGTAAAGTGCCATTTGCGTTTATCCGATTTATACCAAAATTTAATGGGCTCTTTCCATATAATAGAAAATGTTCGGAATACAAGGTTTCAAATTTTTCTGAATGATAGTTTTTGAGTTAGAGTGGATGATCCACATACTACACACAGACATCATTGTGACAATGTTAAAATTGGAATCTAAGGACCTTAAAACGTGCTAATTTACCAAAATCTCGATATGCGATTTCTAGCACGATCCCTAAACCTCCCTTACCAAGGGTAGCGGGAGGTAAAAAGTGTATGAGATATACAAGACGGTTTTACATTGTCTTCCAGGTGTTATTGGAAAAAAAATTCAGATTATTGACAGTTCTATATAGGTATATTTTTTACAAAACAATAATACATAACTACTTTGATATTTACAATTATTTATATTAATTCAAGTCACTCGTGTCTGTATAAGATGAGTTGATGATCACTGACAATATTTGTTCGATTTTAAATTCAATGTAAACATAGACATTGTCAGTAGTGCTACCGTTATGATACGAAAATTAACTACAATTATTTCAAATAATTTTATATTCCCTAAAAGGAATAATGATTGACTTAGAAATAAAGGTAAATTTCATTAATATATACGTTTCTTAATACTATTATTTTTTATTTCTTCTTTTTTAAAAATAAATAACACCCAATAATTTTTACAAGTTATATTTCATTTTATAGGGTTTTTTTCAGGTTGATGACGGGCGTCTTCTGCTTGTTTATTTTTAGCATATACAGGGTGTAAATGAAATAAGTGCATTAATTTTAACCAGTATTGTAACTCGATGAGAGCAACAATATTTCTTAATAACTTTTTTTTTCTAAGTCTTTTAGATTTTGAGTTAAAATTCTTTAAAGATTTGCTGCATATTTCGTTACCCGCTCATGGAGAACAAATGACAGCTGCCATTCAAGTGGGATACAAACAGCTCAAAAATTGTCGGTTATCGGCTACACTTACAGTCACAGTAATAAATAAACGAATCAAGGGAAATAACATTATTATTAATTAATACGTAATAATACAATTTTTAAAATAAATAAATTTGAATTTTGGATAACAAAATTATAAAGTTGTGTATTGAAACAGGCTTTTTATCACGTATGAATAGTGTGAATAGAGGAAGACAAGGAGGGACGGGGTAACTAGAGGAAGAGAAAAAGCATAGTTATTAGGTTATGAGATAATTATTTATCGTCGACAAATCATAATAGTTTAAATTCGTTATTCAAAAAATGTAAGTACAAACTTTTGTCCATTTAAAAGAAGTACATGAGTACCAATAATTAGTCGTCCATTTATTGTTCCCCAAACATTTTTTAATGAAAATTTTTACAGCATTTTCGTCTGTCAAGATGTGTATTGTGCATAATAAATACACCTTCCCAAGTAAATTCAGTCTCATGAATGAACATTATGAGCCATTCCCAAAATTGAAGTCTCTTATGTGCTGAAAACATTGAACTTTTTGCACATGGTATGGATACAACTGTTGCTTTTTTAAAAATTGTCATATGTGACACTCCGTATTGTGATAAAGATGTACAAGATTAACAAATGTGCGAATATTAAGAACAGAATGATTTGGTGATGATTTGGAAACGCTCCGTGTAAATGCGTTGGCAACTCCATGACACTGTCTATGTGAACCGTGATGTCAAGTAAAATGTAGTACAGATACGTGTAAAAAATAAATAAATAAACCATAGGTAAGTAATTACAATGTCTGTGTACTCGCATTTTGACAGAATTTTACCTTATAAACAAGTTTATTACTAATGTCAAAATTTAATTGCACCAATTGACAGGACTGTCAATTGCTAAAACAAAATTTTTCATAGCTATTGCTGCTGCATTCAATTATCATAAAAATATTTGGAACGACTCGTCAATTTACGGGGTGGTAAAAGTGCTAAAAAAATATGCGTTTTCGAGAAAAAGTTATTAAGAAATATTGTTGCTCTCGATGAGTTATACTACTGGTCAAATTTAATGCACTTATTTCATTTACACCCTGTATACTTTTATTCGGTATTTCATAATTTAAATAAATAATTTCTAAGCTAATGTGTGGAAATTTCTACCTTTCTCTGAATAAAATTTATTGGTTTATAATAAGCATATCACCATATATCTCTATAAATAAGACATTAGATGTCGTAAAAGAGAATTTTATATACTAATAGTTCCGTCATGAATATAAATAGTTACATAGTGCATGGAGATGAAAGTAATTTGACGATAAAAATCGCACTCGTTTCCATATACATATGACACATATCTTATGCATTTATTAATCTCTAATGCACGATGCTCTTTTAAAATAAAGTGAGATAAAGCAGAATGAAATCTTGTTATATTTATACTCGAACAGGGACGCGTTCTAATCTAGCATACACGAGGCAGCTACGGCGGTGCAGGCGACCAAATGAAGGAGATAATATGAAAAGATGTGCGCCCAAGAGACAAATAAAGAAACTAATACGATGCTGCAGCCACGAAGGAACTACATCCCAATTCGACCGACATCAATTCGTAACAAATGACATTTCGACCTATCTTATAAATAAATTCATACAATCATTATTGTAATTATTAATTATTGTCCATCTGAATCCAAGAAGTTATAAATAAGAAGAATAAGTTTGCGAGTTTATAGTGAACTGTTTTTCTTTTTCTCGACTGGTCTGGTTCAACCAAGTTAGTTTTCCTTTAGTCCAGTCATTGGGTAGAAAAATAAGGGTTTATTCCAAAAAAGGTCGGGTATTTCTGATTTTTGGATATGTTATTTAATTAGAGGTTCTAATAAAAAATACAAGTTTTTGACCTCGGGGCCCGTCGGGAACCACCGCCAACTTGGTGAAAAAGATGCAAAAAACCGTTTTTAAAAAAAAATATCTCTTCACCAATAAGCATTACGAAAAATAGTTAATTTTGAATTTGTTTCGAATAAAATTCCTTACAACTTTCATCTAAAACATTTTTTTCTATTACCAATAGATAACGAGCTACAGCGCTTCAAATAAAGAAATTTTTATTATATATTTTCTTACAAATTATTTCTTATTATTCATTAATTATTATTATTTGACTACTGCACATAATTAATGTTTACTTTTTTTTCAATTGAAAGAGGTTTTATAGTCCAGGAAATTTTCGATCTTACCTCAAAGTAATTGCAACAAAAGCTATTTTACGGAATCCTGTTCGCAAAAAGGCGCTGCATAACAATCAATATTTTCCGAAAATCGGAGTGTGGGAACCTCCCGCTAATTGGGAAACATAGCGACATATTTAAGATTTTTGCCTTTTGCTCATAACAATTAAGAAAGATATTTAAATAATTTAAAAAATAAATAATACTACATATTTAGTACTTAGTCTAATAGGTTTTACTATTTATAACAGTTAACATTCGTCGTGGCATCGAAAAAAGTAAATTATCGTTGATTTAAAAATTAAATTGTCAACGTTTTCCAGCAATTTTTTAATTTTTCATTCATCACTCTGATCCTTCTTTTTTATTTGTTTAATTAATTGACATTCTTTTCTAAATTTTCTGATTTAATTAGTCAAAAGTGTGATGTATGTAGTAAATACTTGTTTATACTTATATAAAATATACAAGAAGTCTTATTACATTTTACGAAAATTCCAAAAAAAAAATTGTATTAATTTAATACTACGGATATGAACAAGCAGCAAGCAGCAAGCAAACAACAAAACTTACCTAACAAACAACAAATTGTTTTATTTCTGCAATAAATTTAAATGCCGTAGTTTTTTCGTACATATCTGTACCGTATTTTATATGTATATACTCACTCCATTTTTGCAGGGATAAAGTTGTCGATGTATTTATCATCTATAAATATTTTGTACACTTGAACTTTATTATACAAATTAATGATACTGTAACGCGAGAGGGTACATACGACATTTGGTCCGCGAGTCCCCAGCCAGTGTAATGATAGAAGCGTTTCTAGAGAAGTAGGCCGAGCCTAGGTAGGCGATCGATAATATAGATGTGGCGAGCGGCGGCAGGCGACGTGACACGGGCAGTTATGTAAACAAGGAGGAGATAAGCGTAATTACCCGCGCATGTCGTTCGAGGTATTTGTGTGCGGAGACAGAGTTACACAGTTACAGTTACATAGATAGTAAGAAGCAAGGAGTGAATGAGTTTAGTAGCACAGTAGTATTGTGGTGAGCATATGCAGTTTAGTGTCGAATGGAATACTTGGGATATTACTGGTATACTGGGATAGCTGTGAAAGTGAATACTCAATAGTGTTGAGGAGTTGGACAGTTCGTGATATAAATAAATAGTGACATAAATAGTCTAAATAAACAATCAGTAAAATCGTGAAAATAAATAGTCGTGTTAATTGTTTAAATAAATAAATAGTGTTAGGGGTTAACTATTTAATTATTTTCTTAGTCTTAATTAGTATTTAATATATATATATATATTTAACCATAGTAATAGTCATTGTTATTATCTTTTAATATCTACTTATCGTTTTAAATAAACATCTATTTTAATTAATAATAATTCTCTAATATTTATACTTCACCCAAGTAAATAAAAACGTTACAATACTTTTTTATTGTACACAAATATAAGCAATGAAGCCTTAATTTTTAAAAATTGTTATTTCTTAGCTCCCTAGATGGCATAGGGAGGTTGGCGGGAGAGAGAAAGAGGGGCGAGAGTGAGGGGGAAGGGGGCAGAGAGACAGACAGACAGACAGAGATAGAGAAAGAATAGGGGTACTATGAGTATGTGTGTTGAAAAAGTGGCGAGTAGGTTATTAGTAAATTATATTGAATTTTCTGGATAAAAATAATAAAAAGCTTATTGACCCCTATTTTGAACATTTATGGTTCAAGTCGACAGTCTACAGCTACTATAGAGATAGAAGACTTTCGAATATATCGAATACAAGTATTATTTTTACTTAAAATAATTTTAAAAATATGACACAAAATGCGTAAAATAAGTTCCTCGCTCTGATACGCTTACAAATACAATCTAAGACTGACTAAATGATATAAACTTATTTGTGGAACCTATTGGGAGGTGGCGAATTATCCTATTTCCTTGTTGGGTAGAATTGTCCTGGGAGGAGTTGATAATGCACGTCGCGAAGAAGTTAATATTTTTGCAAGTATATCGGGGCGTTTTTACATCACTTCCTGTTAGCAGGAATAGGAAAAATAGCATAATGCGCCGAAGTTCCGGACTGTATTAAAAGCTAAATGCATCCGTGCATTAAACATATACACATTGAGGAATTTTTCATCAGAAAATTGCACATACGATGCATCTAATATGTAATAGTGTATCCTATGAAATTATTATATTCCTGACTTATACGACAATTCTTTTTAGTCAACGGAATGAAACATATGAGTATGTAAAAATAATACACGACATACGTATTACGTTTTTACATTAAAATATAACAGTAGATAATATTGTTACGTTACGGCGGTTCCATAGAAATATCCACACTTCAACATCAAAATACGTTCGCCGCTCGTCACAGTTTTAAGAAAAGGAAGAGAAGTTTCCCTTTTATGACAATGTGACCATCAAATTTTTAATATTTAATAAATTTAATTGGATCCAAATTTGTATGGGCACTAATTTCCAGAAAAGGTATTTCTGTAACTGTAAACACTTACTTTCACAATACAAAATATATATTTTATGCCTACATACATCTATTCGTTTTAATAAGTATCGTAATAACATATATTTCTTTGAAGTTTACCGCCTTTGCATAGCACATCAATTTTTGTTAGCGAACATTGTCATTACGGTAGCAAAATGTTACGACGAGCGTACTAACATTCAATGGGCCCTATTCTGTAACTCGGTGGTTAATTTTTAACCACTGGTTAAAATTTTTATCCAATAGTTACTGATTTGACAACTAAAAATTCCTTTTTTTTATTATATGTCAACATACTTAATTGGAAAAAAAAATAACCAGTGGTTAAAAATTAACCACTGAGATACAGAGTAGGCCCCTATTGGGTGTATTCTAAACACAATCCGTTAAAATATATAATGTAAACGGATTCCGTTAAAATATTAAACGGATCCGTTTTCTACTGCAGGGCAGTGTTGTCAAATTGTAAAAGGCAACATATTTATATTTTAATAATAAAATATATTAAGATCTAAACAGATATTTGTGATACATACATTTAGATATACTATTTAGTAATAAATTTAAATCAATAAATAATCACAATAATGAATATATTCTTCAAAATAATCTTTGGAATGTTGGTAGGTGAATACTTTGTTGTAATACATGTAAAAATTGTCAGTTTTATAACCTTTTGATATTATTATTATATATTATTGTAAATTTGGAAAAAAATGAGCATAAAATAAAAAAAAATCTATAAAACCATAATTCGTTAGTTATTAAGCGCAGCTAAAGTAATAATGAAGATGGTCCCAACGTCCAACCCAACATTTATCTTGAAATTATAGATACCACCAAGCTAATCTACAGTATCGAGAAAATGAACATACGCGGGGCCACAATTAAATATAGGCGCAAGCACTTTAAAAACTACACAAATTATAAAACATACATTACGAGCTTGATTCTTAATTCTTCGCAAATATTAATGAAATTTTCTTCATTAGATTCATTCATCTAATCAGTATTCTTCGAATATTATCAAAATATAAATAATAAATAAATAAATATATCATCACGGCATATTACCCATTGCTGGGTGTGCCAATCCGCTTTGTATGCAGATATCGGTAATGATGATGACATATTTGTACCGTGCGGGCGTTTACCAGGCGTCACCTCACGGGCACTCATTGCTGTAATCAAAATATTATTTGTTGCAATAAAAATATCCTTTGTTGTAATCAATAATTAAAAATAAAGGCACCAATAGAACATTTGTGTCTTGAGCCCCTGAAGATTAAATGCAGTCCTGAAAATACTCGAATATTTTTAAAACATTAGGTAAAGTACAAGATTTGCATTGTAGAGTAAAATATCTGTTCGTTTCATTAGAGAAAGCATTTTTAATTTTTTTGAGAACGAGTAATGGATAATTTTTGTATTGTTAAAATCTTTCATCGAACCAATTTTTATAGGTTATGTACGAGTATAATTTTGTTATAAAAATTACTTATTGTACTTTCCTTTCAATTATATTTTATGAATCCAAGGGTCGGAGTAAACAGTAAAGGATGATAACGACATTCTCTGCTTAAAATTTAGAAATTTCTAAATATTTATGTATTAAATGTCATCCGTTTACAATTAACGGGTATGAATCATTCTCCGTTTAAATTTTATTTATAAACGGATAACATAAACGGATATCCGTTTATATTATTAACGGATAGTGTATTTAGAATAGCAAAATGGAGTTAATGGATATTTGACTTTAACGGTCCGTTTATAAATAACGGAATGTCTTTAGAATACACCGTAACAAATTTAGCGAACATGCTAACAAATGTTAGCAAACATATCAGCAAACACTGATAGCCAACATGTTCATTTCAATATGAACCCGACTATACGGACAATTTTTAAGTCGCGTATGAACTAAAATGATTAGTTCATGTTGTTCTTGCAAAAAAATGGTATATAACTCCATCGGTGATAGATACATGGTGCAAATATTGACTGCGAGTACGAGGTTTGTTAGAAAAGTATCCGACCTTTGACGTGGGGGGGGGGATACTCCACACACTTCTTCCAGCGGTGCAGCCATTGTTGGAAGCATTCCGAGAAAGCAACTTTCGGAATAGAGTTTAGCTCGGTTGTCGTTGCAGCCATAATGCCTTCTCTTCTCTGAAATCGCGTTCCTTTCAATGGCCTCTTAAGTTTGGGGACCAACCAGAAATCGCAGGGGGGCATATCAGGAGAATAACGAGCCTGTTGAACCACATGAGTCTTATTCTTCGCCAAAAAAGTCTGAATCAAGTGTAGTACCTTTGGTAATTGTTTGACTCTGTGGTGCGTACTGGTCATTTCAGCTTGATGGCCGACCGGAGCGTGGCTTTCTCTCCACCGGTTGTACCACTCCTTAATCTGTGTGATGCCCATAGCATCGTCTCCGAAAGTCATCTGAATCTTGCAAATGGTTTCCACCTGGCTGTCGCCCAGTTTCAGGCAAAATTTGATGCAATAGCGTCATTTTCCTTGCAATAAAAAACAGACGAGGGCACTACACACTATCTCACTCAAGTGCTGCTTGCCAGCAACAGACGCTATTGACAGGCGGGAAAAAATTCACGAATGCGCACGAAGCTTCAAGGTCGGCTCATGAAGCGCGCTGGATTCAAATCCATCAGGTTTTCTCAAAAAAATAAGGTCGGATACTTTTCTAACAGACCTCGTATAGTATTATTACTTTTGTTAATATAAATCGTATTTATTAAGAGTTTTATTGTTATAGCTAATCACAGCAATCATTTTCTTGTTCTTCATAATTTACCCATAAATTGCATTAATAATCTTGTCATAATTCCACATAACCATAAATATTTGCATTTATGAGTATTCTATACATCGAAATCCTACAATCCTAGCCAATGCAAAATGCAAGAATTTGCGATTCCCTTTAGTGTGAATACAATAGCATGTAGTGGATATTATGACTGGAATATTAATCAGTGAGTACATACAGGTTTCGTGTAGATGCATATAAGGGTTATAGTGCTCGATAAATCATCCAGAATCACTAATAAAATTATTTATTACTGCCGTTTATGCTCATAATGAATCAAAGCTCCAACGGCGTAATGCATAGAGGTTAACACAACAGTATCAGTTGGTTTAAGTGCTCATAACAGCTCAGCATAACGAGTAGCGAACACTTCAGATTTGCTCTTGTTAGAATAATATCAATAATGTCATTAACGATGCACTAATTAATAGTTGTTATAGAACATTCACCCATACTAAATCTTGATCACTAATAATACCTACTACTTAGTAAATTTCGTCATAATAATTAATTTAACAATTTAAAAATAATCTTAAACAGATAGTACATATCGCCTTTTTACCTTCCGTCACCTTTAGGTAAGGAAGATATTGTCTTTGGACAAAAAATTCGATGATGAGTTTTTAATGAATAAGCACGTTTTAGGGTCCCTAGAATACGATTTTACTATTTTTACGATGATGTCTGCATGTATGTATGGATGGATGGATGTATGATGGATGTATGGATGGAAGTATGGATGTATGTATGTATGTATGTATATGACTATTTTTTCGGATCGCATAACTCCAATACCCCTTTGAAAAAATTATAATTTTTGCGTATTCCTCTTCTTTACATCCATATGAAGAGTTGATTAGATTTTGGTTATAATTGGTTGAACGGAAGTACCCTAATTTGAAGATTTGACAGTTTTTTTAGTATTTAATGTTATTATAAATATTGAAGAATATTTTATTTTCTATACGATTTTATTACATTTTATACTTCATATTCAATGGATATAGACTTAAAAAAATATAAAACAATTTTTTTTTCATGCAGCAGCCAGCTATGCTATAACCATGGAAACACACACACACACACACACACACACACATATATATATATATATATATATATATATATATATATATATATATATATATATATATATATATATATTATATATTATATAAAATAAATATAAGTCTAAATATATCATCACGGCATATTACCCATTGCTGGGTGTGCCAATCTGCTTTGTTCGCAGATATCGTTAATGATGATGACATATTTGTACCGTGCGGGCGTTTACCAGGCGTTATAATTTTACTAGAAATATAGAAACTTTCTGTATGTAATTTGTACAAAACACATAGAACTGACTTAACGTAAGTTACTGGAAATATGGAATCTTTTGCAAGAAACTTTCTGTGTGGAAATTGTACAAAATACATATAAAACTGACGGAAGGTAATGCGCTGAACACATCAGATTTTTTAAAGTAAAACTGAAATTTTAAAAATGTTTTAAGCATAATAAGTATAATGGTATTTGTAAGTGGTAGGAATACAACTAATATAATAATTGGAGAATATCAAATAATTTCGAACATTGATATTCCATGCCGTTCCCTAACTATTATTCTTCGTAAATAATTCTAAAAAAAATTATAAAGTATCTGTCAAATAATGTCATGAAATTATAGACAGTTATGTGACATAAGATATATATTTATATAAATACTTTTAATTAAATTTTAAGAAAACAATAATACCCAATAAGAATTTGAAAATTACCCCATTTTAAATATAAATCTGAATTTGGAGATATTTGACATTCAACTATACAGAGTGATTCGGCCCAAAATTAAACCATATATATTGGGGACTCATTTTGAGTAAAAAATGTTATATGCAAGTATGTCCGGAAACTTTTCGTTACAGAGTTGCAGCCCTTTAAAAGTGCACCTCATCAGACTTATTTTTACCTTCCGTCACCTTTAGGTAAGGAAGGTATTGTCTTTGGTCAAAAAATTCGGTGGTGAGTTTTTGATGAATAAGCACGTTTGAGGGTCCCTAGGATACGATTTTACTATTTTTACGATGATGTCTGTATGTGTGTGTGTGTATGTATGTGCGTGTGTGTGTGTGTGTGTGTGTGTGTCTGTGTGTGACAAAATTTTCTAATGCGATAACTCTAATACTACAATTCCAAAAATTATAATTCTTTCGTATTCCTCTTCATTACATCCATGTGAAGAGCTGATTAGATTTTGGTTATAATTGGTCAACCGGAAGTACCCTCATTTGAAGATTTTAACAGTTTTTCTTGAAAAAGCGATGTTAAATATCATTTTTTCACATTTAATGTTATTATAAATATTAAATAATTATTTATTCTCTATACGATTTGAATGCATTTAATACTTCATATTAAATGGACATAGAGTTAAAAAATTATAAAGAAATTAAATATCATATATATTAGTCAGCTTTGCTATAACTCTGGAAACAGCTGCTACATTAAGAAAATTCTGATTGAAAGGTGTCAGTGTCAAGTGCAGTTGACAGTATGTTTATGTTATGATTTTACTGGAAATATAATTTTGTTAGAAACTTTCTGTATGGAATTTGTATAAAATACATACAACTAACTTAAGGTAATGTACAAGAAATATAATCTTTTGCAAGGAACTTTCTGTATGACATTTATACAAAATACATAGAACTGACGGAAGGTAATGTGCTGGCCACATCAGACTTTTATTAATAACTCTGGTACTAGTTGCACAAAAAATTTGAAATTTGGTATCGGAATACTACATATTTAGTTGCATATTTATACTTTGTTTTGTTTCTATATCTTAACCAGAGGTGTATCATATGGGAAACACATGAACGACGTTAGTGTTTTACCTATTAACATTTTTTTCATTTTTACTTATAAAATATTACATACAATGTAAAAATACAAAAAAATACTCTTGTTAAAACTCAGTAGTTTTTGAGAAACTTTAATTTTTAGAAAAAGCAATATTCAACATATTTAGTTCACAGTTAAAAACAAGCTACCATCGAAAATAGAACAAAATATACAAAATAAATAAAATCTGTTGCTAATTATCTTATTTTTAGTATGGGTTTTTTTGTTAATTAACAAAATATGTAAAATGTCCTAGTGAATATGCAGATAAGAAATTTATTATTATTGGATATTGTGCGTCTACGCGTAAACTATGATAGATTACTGAAATACACCTGATTTGTTACTTAATATGACAGTCCAGTGAAAGTAAGTGGAAAAATAGAAAAGCAAAAAGTTAAATTTTACTTTAAAGCACGTAAAAGACAAATACAAGTTTAAAAATATTATCAAATACTAATGAATCTCGACGTGATAATTTGTACAAAAAATCGTAATACCAAAGAAAAAATTTGAATAAAAAATTATTTTATTCATTATTATGGCGTAGCTGTGGGGGAAGGGGCGGTTTACGGGTTCAACCTATTATACTTTCAACGGCTCATTCATATATCTTGTAAATGAATCAGTAATAGTACTTTTTTGTCCTTTTTTAAGCAAAAAAATTAAAATAATTATACTCTACATAAAAGCATTGAATTCGTTTAAAAATATATTAATTAAAGCCCGAGGTTAGAGTATAGAAAACGAAGAAACATTGTTGTTCTTAATCATGTTTACTTTGATTACTTAGATTACAAATAACAACCTGAATAATACTCGTAATACTGTAAGTTTTGACACCCCTGGCAATTTGAAACACATGGTTATGATTGATGACGTGAGTATCAACTCAACACGAGAGTAGTCGTATGTATATCTGCTGAAGAAATAATTAATATTTTAATAATAAAAATTAAAGAAAGTGCACTTACATTAAGCTGCCCAAATTCCAGCGGGACCTAAAAATATAAAAAAAATATTGTTATACGAAAAATACATTTAAAATATGATTATGATATTAATATGACACATTATCTCTTGAAATTGTGTTACTAAAATAAGACTTCAATATAAATAATAAAATACATTATCCATATGGCAACAAATAAAATTTACATTGGTAGCTATATAAACTAAACACAAATTATACAGGGTTAGTCACGAGAGAGTTACTTTCAAAGTCCATTTGTTTGCAACCCAAAATACTAATGACCACAGACACTTGATACCATTTTTATAGTATATTTCGGTTCAATCAGATTTACGGTTTAGTGTTCTGTAAGTCCTGAAATTATTTACCGTTTCTATTCGGAACGCGGTTCCTGAAAAAGGTTGGTAAAAAGTCGGACCAGGACAACCACGAAATAATCCCGTCAATGTCACATTTCTAAACCGCATTACTGGTGTTACTAATAATTATTATTATAGATGCAAGTATGAAAACATTATTAGCATTAAATGTAATAAAAAGTTCAAATTCCTTGTCATATTTAACATTATCATTCATTTGGTTAATTTCTATTTTGGTAGGTTGTGTCAATTTTAAATGTCATATATGTGAATGTCAATCTGTCCCGAAAAGATGAAAATATTCAGGAACCATGGTGTACCAGGAATCAAGATACTGTTTTTACCTCTCGCTAAGAGAGGTATTGAATTCATGCTAATAATCGCATATCCAGATTTTAGTGAATAAGCAGGTTGATGTCCGTCTGTGTGTGAGGATGTGTGGATGTTGGATACACGATTTCTCAAATACTATAAGACTTAAGACATTTTTAACTACGGATTCCTCCATCTAACAATAATGGGAAGAATTGATAAAGTTTTGGTAACAATTGGAAAACTGGAAGTAGTAGTTACAAGAAAAAAATCATCTAAATATTATTTATCGAAAATCTATGTAAATACTTATATTAAAGAACGTTAAATTCTTTATTCGATAAATATAAATTCATTATTATATCTTCTATAGATTTAGAGATAAAGAAATGCATATAAAATAATTTGATGTAAAAATTCTCAGATCAAACTACTTCCATGCAAGAAATTCAAATGTTTCTAATTGACACATAGTTGTCACTGTCAAAAATGTTTGTATGCCACTGTCAAATATATTTGTACATCATTATGAAGATTATGAAAATAAAAAAAGTCAACAACGCAAAAGAATATACGCAAAAAAGAATATAAAGGGAATTTGCGAAAATATGACGAATACAAAGAAAAAGAAAAGGAAGTAGAAAATTTCAGGATATTGAATATAAAGAAAATGTATGTATTGGACATAATTTATATTAAAATATCCTATAGATTTTGCAAATATATGTGAGAATTATTTTGTAGTGAGACATGCATATATGTATTTGTATTTAAAAATATTTTTCGTTTTTTGCGTACAACCAGGTAAAATATCTGGCGAGAGATTATGCGCTGGCCACATAAGATTTTTTTGATTGACTTACGGAACAGTATTAATTATATGTTAAAATGACAGGAACCTTAGGCGGGCAAAGCAATCATAAATTAAATATTCAATTTTTTAAGAGAGGGAGCTAGTCGCTTTTTACTTCCTTGTACGAAGTTAAGGAAGTATTGTAATCGCGAAAAATTTCGGTTTTCAGATTTCAACGGAAATATCCATTTTGACCATCCCTGAATCCATTTTGACTAATTAGTACGTGCGTATGTATCTCGCATAACTCAAAAACGGTAAGCCGTAGAAAGTTGAAATTTTGTATTTAGGACTGCTATAACATCTAGTTGTGCACCTCCCTTTTTGGTCATTACATAATTTCTAGAAATGGTACTTTATTTGAAGCCTATAATAGATTTTAATGAAAAACTATTTTAAAATATAATCTAACACTTTTCAAATTTGGTATATAAAACTTTTATGTCAATTGGAATAACATAGTAGATTTTGGTTAAAACAGGCTAACCGGAAGTGACATATTACCTGAAGTTGTTAACAGTTTTTCTTCAATAAAATGGTTTCATTTTGATTTTAGAAATAAATGCTTCAAATAAAATTTTTAGAGAATTAAATTATGTGTCTAGCACATCAAGTATTATTAAAATAGCCCTTTGTATAAGCGAGATATGTATATTTAAAACTTATATACTTTTTGGTTTTTGTAATGAAGCTTGCTATGGATTAGGACAAAAATAACAAAAAAATACATGCTGTCAAATTACGTCAAATACGTGCAATTTTATACTTGGGTCTATACTTCATATTGGTCTTGTGTACAAGGAAGTCGTGTGGTGTCCACATCAGATTTTTTAAATTGTATTTTGGGTTGCGAACAAATGGACTATGAAAGTAACTCTCTTGTGACTAACCCTGCATGCATAATAGTGAAAAAAATTCTATCCAATATACTTTACTTTTTTTTTACTTTACTACCATCAACTAAGTACAATGTAAAACAAAAATATCATTCAAACTTCAAGTATTTAAATCTAGAAAATTGTTCAATCACCAAAACTTTTTGAAAGTTAACTAGTTAACAATCATAATTCCAATCCAACAAGATTTCTCTCTTGGTTTACAAGAAAAGCGATTTTTAACAATACTTCCACAAAAAAGCTCAGCCCAGCATGCATAGGGTCGTGTTTCTCCTCCAGGTGTTATAGGGCAATAAATTCGCCACAGGAACAAAACAACAATGGAGGTGTCCGCAAAGATGTTTGCTGATAAACCATTCTTCACCTTAATAATACACGTTTTAACCACCGCTTTTCTTAGCGAGGATACGCACTAATCATTATGAACAGCCATGGAGAACATTCGATTGAAAGAGTGGTGTAAAAATTAAACGATTCTTTTCGCGTTGATGGAATTGGTTTACGTTACTTTTGATTCCAATTCATGTGAATTTATTGCGAAAATGATGAAGTTATTATGAAGATAATTTGAATAATAAAAATGTTTTCTTTCTTATGAAAATTGCAGGTTTGAGACGTATTAAAAAAAACCTTCATGTATACATAAAAAAAATTCTGTATGATTGTATGATATAATAATCACATGCCTATATTCAAGAAGGCCGTTTTTAGACCATCGCCATTGAGATCTCGGTTGTCTGAGAAGATGTTTGCACTTCTTTAGACATTTTTTATTCTTTCGAGGGTCGATGTTCATTTTTTTTATCACTGTTGGATTTCGAATTACATGGTTTTATACGGACGTCGTAGAGGAAAGCTACATTACTGATAATAATATTTTTTTAGGCTTTCATTGATTTATAACTTATCTATGTTCATTTTATTCAAATAGCAAATATACAACAAACAATAATTATTACAAGTGATTAAACGTGCAAAATAAAATCTATTTAGTGATATTTGTGTAGAATTGAATTACCAATCCCTTTATTTGAAACATTTAAAAAAAAAAAAAAAACAATACCTATACTGCAGATAGACGTTTTAATTTTTTTTTTTCAATAATATTTAAATTAATGGAGTTAACAAAAAAGAACATACCGATGAATCACCCAGTATAAATAATTTGAATGTATGAGTATTCATATGCAGGCTGCCCATTTTATTTGTTCCCGCCTGAAATTTTAAGAATATGCAAAACATACATTTCATAAGTCACTTGGCAAATTTTATACTTTAAATCGAACAATCACAGTAGGTATAAGAGCAAAACAAAACTTTAAAAACCAAGTCTCTTATGAAATGTAACATAGATTGCCTATTCATGAATATTTAGGCGGGAACATTTAAAATGGGCACCCTGTATATATAAGTTACGAATTAACTCGTGGCCGCGTGCCTGAGTGTCTGGTCGCGAATCTGGGGAACCGGGTTCGATCCCGACCGACGCCAAATATTTCAAATTTAAATGGCACAAAATTGACCCCTGTGGTGCACTCTTCATACCAACAATGAGTGCCCGTGAGGAAACGCCTGGTAAACGCCCGTACGGTACAAATATGTCATCATCATTACCAATATCTGCGTACAGAACAGATTGGCACACCCAGCAATGGATAATATGCCGTGATGATATATTTATTTACTAAAATCGACACAAATTTTCTCTCGTTTATACTTTTACTTTGAAAATGAAGTGAATGCTTTTAAAATATTGTAAAACCTACAGAATCGGGAAGTAAATTTATCTGTCAATAGGGGATTACAGCTCAATCGAATTAAGGGAAATTAGTAAAAAATAGTGAAAGTATATGCTTAATAATGAATATTAATAGAGAAATAAAATGATAATTGAAATACTTCGGAAATACGGGGGTTTTTGTTTTAGCAGCTCGTAACTCATATGAAATCCATATATATATATATATATATATATATATATATATATATATATATATATATATATATATATATATATATATATATATATATATATTATTTTGATAGGCGACTCAAAGACTACCTATAAATATAAAACAAATACAGAATTCTCAAACAGTTATAATTTAAATACATTTCCAATTATAAATCATGTCGACTTGTACAGTATAATAATATTCAATTATTTTTTATAAATATAATTTAGAAATACCATATATTTCAAAAACATTTAGGTATTTAAGGTCCACGAAGAAAATAGTTTGATATAAAAATTTATATACGTGACGTTACATCTATATTTTCAAATTTCGGAGGACTCTAACTCGCTTATTA
Organism: Harpalus rubripes; assembly: GCA_963082715.1. Classification (NCBI taxonomy): domain Eukaryota; kingdom Metazoa; phylum Arthropoda; class Insecta; order Coleoptera; family Carabidae; genus Harpalus; species Harpalus rubripes. The sequence goes on from OY720453.1 coordinate 58,207,081, forward strand.
ATAGGAATTTTTTCACCGAATTTTCACCGACAGTCTTAGTTTTAAATATACGTTCAGATGAAATTATATTAAAAAAAATGGTGGAATCCACTATTGCAAATTGAAATGATCTAAGTATTTTTCTTATAAAAACAGTGATTTAAAAATTAATAAAATCAGTTAATAAGCAATAGATGTGAAGATTTATTTACTTATTGTACATGCCTATTTTATTACATTATGTAGAAAATCGCTTATTTTAATAATTTATAGGTACTGAAGAAAAGATAAGATTTATTTTTCTTTTCTTTTCATAACGTATTATTTGCTTTGTTCCTATTTACACCAACGTATGAACAAGTATTTGAGAACAAAGAAAATAGTCGTAGGAGTGAATGCTTGAGAATCATTTGTCAATCTTTGTAGAAGAAAAATGTTAATAAGACATAAATTTAGATACATCTGAGATTTAAGAAGAGTTAATTCTTTCAAGATAGTATGAGTCTTTTGAAATATTTGCTTTAATAAATGAAAATCCATAAATTGCTTTGATTGGCTAGATAGCCGGATGTCCTAGAGCTTCTTTAATCTACAATTCCTACCACTTAGTATTCATAAATTCGTTGTCATGTCTCCACGTCTTATTTACTCAACATGTCTAAATCACGCAAACAAGAAACAGATAAAACTTATCTGCTTCATTATTCCATTTGGTTCGTGAGGCAGGATTTATAAATGGAAACAATGACTCGACATGTTTTCAAAATTTCCAAGACATATCCCGTAGAAATACCAGCAAGTCAGCGGTATCTAAATGAAATCTAAAAATTATGCGTTTTCTAAATTAAAAATGTGAAATATTGACACGGGGTCCTCCCATTTCTGTAAATATTTCGGCGTCTTTGAGATCTCTCCGCGCATCTGTGCAGCAGGCAGTAGAAAAGGAGACATTCAAGGACAGGGGAAGATTCATATTGGTATTGGGACTGAACTCTATCAATGATTCTGCAAAATATAATATCAAATAAACAACAAAGGCAGTTGTGATTCAATATTTATTTTAGTCGTTTAGTAAACGATGGGATGTCGGTTCAAATTCCAAACCATAAAATTGTATCCAAAAAATAATGTTTATAAATTTAAACCAAATAATACCAGGTACAAAATATTTTAAAAGTTTAGGATATTTTATTTTCCATTATTTTGTAGACATAAATAAACTAGCAAAAATCTCTCTTATTCTTCATTTTAGCGAATTCATCTACATAATGGTTTAATATAACCGGTAGTAATTAAATATTATTACTTATAATTATTTAAATTTAAACATCATGGAATTTGTCATTTAGGTTCGCTTTCATAAAACAAATTAATCTATGATTAAATTTTACTTTCAAAGTAAATTTTAAAAATCTGATGTTGCCAGCACATGACATCCCGCCAACTCAATTTTGTTGTTGTTTGTTTGTGAACAAAATCTAATTTGTTGTTCCAATAAATAAAAGTCTGCAATACGATATTTTGGATTATTGTTTTTCTTCTGTTAATAGGCCGGTTTATCATACGGTATATAGTCGAAATCTAATATGTTGTTTCAGAAGCGGCGGGTTTTGATTTTTCCCGTGGGTGCGCAATAAAAAAATATACTGGGTGTGCACCGAAAATTGGAACATGTAAGTTAAATATCGCATTTTAAATATACAGAAATTGCCTCTCCTGTAACTTTTACAACAAAACTACAAAAATAAAAATCTGATGTGGCCAGCACATAACCTCTCGCCAGATATATTTTTTTTTATTTCTGTTTATATTCGTCATTTTTTCGCAAATTCCTTTTATATTCTTTTTTACGTATATTCTTACCGTTGTTGATTTTTTTTATTTTCGTAATGATGTACAAATATTTTTTGACAGTAGCATGCAAATATTTTTGACAGTGACATTTATGTGTCAATTTCAAACATTTTATATGCATTTCTTTATCTCTAAATCTATAGAAGATATAATAATGAAATTATATTTATAGAATAAAGAATTTAACGTTCTTTAATATAAGTATTTGCATAGATTTTCGATAAATAATATTTAGATGATTTTTTTCTTGTAACTACTACTTCCGGTTGTCCTTTTTTTACCAAAACTTAATCAACTCTTTCTATTATTGTTAGATTGAGGAATCCGTAGTTAAAAACGTCTTAAGTGTATTTGAGAAATCGCACACGCACACGCACACGCACATGCACACGCACACACACACACACACACGCATTCACACACGCACACACACACACACACACACACACACACACACACACACACACACACACACACACACACACACACACACACACACACACACACGGACATCATCGTAAAAATGTTATAATCGGATTCTAGGGACCTTAAAACGTGCTTATTCACTAAAATCCGCATATGCGATTTTTAGCATGAATTCAATACCTCTTTGTAAATAGTTATTAAAATATCACATTGATATTGTGTTTAATATACAATTCTTGACGAAATTGTAACAGTTTATATATGACAATCTCGTTCTGCATATGTGCTTTTACCTCGAATTAAAACATTTTTAATATAATATTATCTTTAAACAACTTTTTATTCTTGTAGTTTTGCTCTTCTAAAGTTACAAGAATACAAAATCTTAAGATTAGTATCGCAAAATTAAATTATATAATAATAAAAAAAAATATATATATATTTTTCACCGTGGGTGCATTGCACCCCCATTTTATTGCCCTTGGATGCAACTGGACTGATGCCCCCACGTATTCGCCGCCCCTATGTTGTTTGCAATAAGAGTTTTAAATACCTACCAAATTTGAGAACTTTTGGATCATATTTCATTATGTATAAGAAAAAACTGTTCAGAGCTTGAAGTAAAGTATCACTTTCGTTTTATTAATTTTAGCGAAAATCTAATATGTGTCCCGATTGATATATGAGTTTTAAATAGTAAAATTGAAAGGTTTTTGATTATATTTTAATATTCTATTAACAAAAAATAAAAACATATTTTTTTTTTGGATTTTTGCATTATAATAAAATATTTTCTTAAAAATTATTACAGCCATAAACAATTTAAATTCGTGTTTATTATTTTATAAAATAGTTAATTTTCAAAAACAAATTGGTGGGTAATATTTGTTGGCTGTTTTCTATGTAACACATTTTTTTTCAATAATTCAAGTGATATTCGTAACTTTTAATCTATTATCTTTATAAATTTTTTCTCAATTTGATTGAATCATTAAAATGCAAACTTAACTATTTGCCGTGTAAGTATTAAAAGATGTAATGTAATTCGACACATGATTAAAGGGTAAAGCTAGATGAAATTATATTTGATAGAAACAAAAACGTGCTTAATTATCAATTATTACTGTCAATTTTATATAACAACTGACAGCTGACATTTTTCTCGCTATTGTGAATATGTTTTACGTTTTTATCAATCAGATGGCAGAAATCTTGACCTTTCTAAACAAATGTGACGTTAGTATGAACAAATGATTGTTTTATCCCTGTCAATCGTATATAGATTATTTTAGAGAAAAATACTTCAAATAATAGTTATAGAAAAATTAATTGCACGCAATCTATAAACGACTGACAGCAGTGATAAAACAATGCTAATCAAATGTTCCCTAGTCACCCTTAGGGCTGGTGCTTCAATCTCTAGGTCAAGTGTCAGTGAATTTAAATGCCAGATAAAATGAAAATATCACAGCAACATTAGAGCGTAAATTGACATTTATACACATGTCAATTATAAGATGCGGTATTTTTCTTTTATCTGGCAATTGAATTAACTGACACTTTACCAGCAGATTGAAGTACCGATCCTTAATCGCTGTTCATAGCAACAATCCCATCTAAAACGAATTCTAAATTAATGCAAGATGAAATTTATGTTTTAGGTTTTTCCCTGGGTATTAAAAAATGTATACTGGTTTATGAGTTGGATAATCCTTATATTGATATTCATCTTCGCAGTGGCATGTATCATCTCAGTATTTTTAGAAAAATTCTATGTGCCAAGACCATATCCTTCAGAACAAGACTTAGTAAGATAATGATCATAAAAACTATATCTAACCTACTTCTGATAATTTTTATTTGAACAGAGAGATATAAAAGGAGACGAATTAATACAATTAATCCTGGAGCATGAACGAAGAGGAAGACTTTCACATTAAAATTCACCAAATTCAAAATGTATCAAAATTCATCAATTTTTATGATTTTTTCGACTGTATTAAAATTCACAAATTTTTGAATTGTTATAATGTTATATTGATGTATTATCAATTTTTACTGTTTATTTACAATGTTTACTGTCATATTGTTATAATTTATTGTATTAAAAGTTACTATTTTTAATCGTTTTTTTGCTAGAGTATTTACTACAAATTGAAAATTTTTTTGATATAGACCGCGAGCAGACCCGTCACTCGGGCAACCTTGAAATGTTTGGAATCAGCTGATTTGTGTGCGCTTGTCATTTTGACAAGAAAAATGTCACTTTGACAAGGACAATGTTTTGACTGATTTTAATTTTGAAATGTTAAAATTATATTACCTATTTTTAATTTCATGTGTTTTACTGCCTGAAAATTGTAAAATAACTTTTTAGCAGTACATAACCAAAACAAGTCAAAAAATTATGCTTCTCAAACTGACATTATTCTTGACAAAGTGACAAGCGCACACAAACCAGTTGATTCCAAACACTTCATGGTCGCTCGGGTCATTCCGGGTATTTATCAAAATTCTAAACATAAAGCATTACCGTTGGAAATTAATTTTTGCTCCCAATTTAAACTGAGTGCAAAATGTGCACAAAATTCTGCATTTTTACCTCCCGCTATCCTTGGTAAGGGAGGTATAGGAATCGGGCTAAAAATCGCATATCGAAATTTTGGTATATGACTACGTTTGAAGGTCCCTGGAATCCAATTATAACATTTTAACAATGATAAGTGTGTGTGCGTGCGTGCGAGCGTGGGTGCGTGCGTGCGTGTGTGCGTGTGTGTGCGTGTGTGTGCGTGTGTGCGTGTGTGTATGTGTGTGTGTGTGTGTGCGCGTGTGTGTGTATGTGTGTGTGGATCCTGTTTACGCTCTAACTCAAATACTATCATTCAGAAAAATTTTAAACCTTGGAAAAAAGCCATTAGATTTTGGTGTAAATCAGATAACCGGAATTGGCACTTTACTTGAAGCTCAAAATAGTTTTTCTCCGAAAAATACCTTAAAATGTTACTTTTTTCGAGATTTATGCTTTTATAAAAATTAAAGATTAATAAATTTTCTATTGGTTTGCATTAATACTTTTTCTATATATTTTATAGATAAATTTATAAAATTATTTGCAATTTAAATCACAGAGCCTGCGCTTCAAACAAACACAACTTGATTAGACAGTTCATATCTCAAATGTATGTCACCGGCAGACAAAATGTCACTGTCAAAGAACTAATCATTCCAAATTAATAATAGTAACGTTTTAAAAAGAAAATAGTAAATAGAACTATAGTTTATAAGGAATGGATTTTAATACAGTTTCTAGTACAACTAAATATGTAAGTATGTATATTTAAATTAATGAAAATTAAATAGCGGGAGGTGTTGTGTTGGTCACATCAGATTTTTTATACCAACATTTTTGAATTTTGATTACCGAGTAAACTTAATTTAATTTAAAGCCGTGTTAAAAGTCAGATTTATGGCCCTATTCTGAATGAAACTTGTACGTCTTACAGATCTGTAAATAAATAAAATCCTAACGAAACCTGCCATTCCTTCTATATAATTTTATATTAATCAACAAAACTAGATATGTTTTTGTCAGTTTTTTTACAGATTTACAGATCTGTAAAGACACACAGATTTGTTCAAAATTAGCCTATAACTGTCATATCCTACATTTAAAATAAATTTTGTTTTGTTACTTGATATTACAATTATTCCGATGTCTTAAATTTCGTGGTCGCGTGCCCAAGTGTCAGGTCGCGAATCTGGGGAACCGGGTTCGATTCCGACCGACGCCAAATATTTCTAATTTTAAATGGCACAAAATTAACCCTTGTGGTGCAGTCTCCACGCCAGCAATGAGTGCCCGTGAAGTGACGCCTGGCAAGCGCCCGCGCGGTGCAAATATTTCATCATTATCGATATTTGTGTACAAAGCAGATTGGCACAACCAGCAATGGGTAATAAGCCGTGATGATATATTTATATTTATTTTATCCAACACTGACTCATAATATACTTGTTACTATGGTTATTTGAAATAACTAATGTACAACATTAGTCACTCCGTGAGAGAATATTTTAGAAGTCACGGAGGAATTATTACTGTTTTTTTTTAAATATAAATAAAAAGCAATTTTACAAAATTATTTTATTATTGAAATAATTTAACATTATGAAACTTATTTAAATTAATATTAACATTTATGCTAAAATAGGTTACTTATCTTGCACAATAATAGCGGTTACTTGCTTTGGAATTAAATTCAAAGATGCTGCTTGTGCTTCTAAGTGAATACGTTTGAAAGGAAGGTCCCCATTTTCACCCATTTTAATGTATTTTTCTTCCAAATAATTTCCAATGGCAGACAATAATAATTACAGGAATTTTTTTTCAATAACAATATTACAAAACCATAACAATCATTCAATGACTGCTTTGTAATTTAAAATACTACATCAGTTGACTTGTCAGAGTCAATGCTGAATAAAACATAAAAATGATTTAAGAAGTTTTTAAAACAGTGTTGGATAAAACGTTGTATTATACTCGTGTGGAATGTATATTAGTCACTAAAGAAAATTAGCCACTCGCCCTACGGGCTACGTGGCGAAATCTTTTCTTTCGTGACTAATATGATACATTTCACACTCATATAATAAATAACTATTATTTATTTAAATTTCGAGGAAAAACTTTCTGAAAATGTTAAAAATCTTAATAAACTACAGCGTTTCTAAGATTTTAGGGCTTAAGAAGTAATGGTTCAAAAAATAAAAAATCTGATGTGGACACCATACGACTTCCTTGTACGCAAGACTAATATGAAGTATAGACTCAATTATAAAATAGCACGTACTTGACGTATAATTTGACATTAACATCTATTTTTTATTTTTTTGTTATTTTTTGTCCTAATTCATAGCAAGCTTCATTACAAAAACCAAAAAGTATATGTTTTAAATTTACATATCTCGCTTATAGAGCTAATTTAATAATACTTTATGTGCTAGACGCAGAATTTAATTCTGTAAAACTCTTATTTGAAGCATTTATTTCTAAAATCAAAATGAAACCATTTTATTTAAGAAAAACTGTTAACAACTTCAGGTAATATATCACTTCCGGTTAGCCTGTTTAATCAAAATCTGCTATGTTATTCCAATTGACATAAAAGTCTTATATACCAAATTTGAAAAATTTTGGATTATATTTTAATATAGTTTTTCATTAAAATCTATTATAGTCTTCAAATAAAGTACCATTTTTTGAAAATTATGTAATGACCAAAAAGGGAGGTGCACAACTAGATGTTATAGAAGTCCTAAATACAAAATTTCAACTCTCTACGGCTTACTGTTTTTGAGTTATGCGAGATACGTACGTACGTACAGACGTCACGACGAAATTAGTCAGAATGGATTCAGGGATGGTCAAAATGGATATTACCGCTGAAATCTGAAAACCGAAATTTTTCGCGAATACAATACTTCCTTTACTTTGTACAAGGAAGTAAAAAGAAACCAAATTAACTGAATCAATAAATTATAATTGGTGGATCTAAGAAAGCCTAGTTTCATTATGGTATCCAAAAAGTTAGTTTTGAATAAAAAAGGTAGACTACCAAAAATTCCTGGATTCTTTATGCCCATCTGTGCATCAACAGTCCCATATCCGCAGTCAAAAGTCACAACAGTGAAGGTTAGTGTGACAAGGGATGTTCTTGCACACAATGCGGTTCTGATGGTGTGTGAATGTGTGGTTGGATGTTGTGGTGTTTGAGCACGATGTATGATGTGCGATCGATGAACAGAGCACCTGCCTGTGGGATGTGCTGCGGTTCATTCATGCCTGACTGTGACTATCATACAGATTCAGAGGTGGAGGAGCGTCATTTTTTACAAATAAACAGGATGGAGGAAATAGTTACAAAAATAGGAAGTATATCATGATTGTAAATCTGTGTAATTTTATATATAAATTTACAATTATTTTAAATGAATTAAGGATATAGGGGTAGGGTTTTTTTTTCTGAAAAGTGAAAAGTAGCGCGAAAGTTGCGTTTCCCTGACTAGTCACGGAAGCATTTAAATGTTTTATTTAAAAAAGAATTTAATATTACTATATACAGTTGTGTTTTGTACGAGTATATTGGACAGGTATGTTAATCCGAGAAAGTCTAAAGGAATCTCTTCGTAATTATTTACTTTTCGTTAATTTACTAATTTTTACCTTCCGTCACCTTTAGGTAAGGAAGGTATTGTCTTTGGTCAAAAAATTCGGTGGTGAGTTTTTGATGAATAAGCACGTTTTAGGGTCCCTAGAATACGATTTTACTATTTTTACGATGATGTCTGTATGTGTGTGTGTGTCTGTGTGTGACAAAATTTTCTAATGCGATAACTCTAATACTACATTTCCAAAAATTATAATTCTTTCGTATTCCTCTTCGTTACAGCCATGTGAAGAGCTGATTAGATTTTGGTTATAATTGGTCAACCGGAAGTACCCTCATTTGAAGATTTTAACAGTTTTTCTTGAAAAAACGATGTTAAATATCATTTTTTCACATTTAATATTATAGACTACGTTTACACGTATGAGAAAAATTTGCTTTGACTTGACTTTCAAAAGGCGACTTATGAAAAGTCAATTTAATGGTGCGTTTACACATAAGGTCAAATATACTTCACTTTACATTTGTTACTTGTCCTTCACTCAACTTTGACTTTGACAGCAAAGTAAAGTTTGGTTATAATACGTGTGATGTAAGTTACCTATTTAACTATTATCATATAATCATAAAAATAATAAATTATTTATAGAAAAAATTAATAGAAAACTACAGATACTAAATTTAAGCGTGATATTTTTAAATAATATAACTACGCAGCAATAATAATGGATGCGAAGTAGATTAAAAAATAATCGCATAAAGTATTTTAACATTCGAGAATATTTTAAATTCAGATATAAAACACAAAATTGTGTTATTAAATATTTAGGAATTTGTTGTTGAAAACTAGATGTCACTGTTAGTAAAGTAAAGTATGTTTCGTTCGTTGGTTCACACGACTTTTTAAAAGTTACTTATATGAGTCAAGTCTATTTTATTTTGGACTTGACTTTAGGAAGAAAAGTAATAGACGAGAGTGTTTACACAATGGCAAAAGTCGCCTTTTGAAAGTCAAAGTCAAGTCAAAGTACTTTTTTGCTGTACGTGTAAACATAGTCATTATAAATATTAAAGAATTATTTATTCTCTATGCGATTTGAATGCATTTTATACTTCATATTAAATGGACATAGAGTTAAAAAATTATAAAGAAATTAAATATCATATATATTAGTCAGCTTTGCTATAACTCTGGAAACAGCTGCTACATTAAGAAAATTCTGATTGAAAGGTGTCAGTGTCAAGTGCAGTTGACAGTATGTTTATGTTATAATTTTACTGGAAATATAGGATCTTTTGTTAGAAACTTTCTGTATGGAATTTGTATAAAATACTTGCAACTGCCTTAAGGTAATGTACAAAAAATATAATCTTTTGCAAGGAGCTTTCTGTATGTCATTTATACAAAATACATAGAACTGACGGAAGGTAATGTGCTGGCCACATCAGATTTTTTTCTGTCACTTTAGAAACGAAAGAAACGCACTACTAAATACTTATACAAAATCATGATTAATTATTAAATTGATAATTATTTTTTATTGTAATCAAAGGTTTACTGTAAAAGCGCACCATGCGGTCAAGGTCGAAAAGAGTAGAAAATTATTAAAATTAAACAAATCAATTGCAAATAAAAATTTATTAATATTTTATATAAAAAATGCATTTTGAATCAACATACCAAATTTCAATTCTTAATTATTAATAGAAGCTGAGATCTAACACTTACTTTTTTAATTGTTATAAACAAAATATAAATAAATCGAAAAATATTAACGTTCAAAATATTCACAAAGCCTTTGGTTTCAAAATATTAAAATTTAAATATTTTCCATTCATACATATTGACATTAGACAGCATTTCTTCAAACGCGCTTAAAATGGGTGTCATTTTTACCTTCCGCTACCCTTGGTAACCTCCCGCTACCCTTGGTAAGGGAGGTATAGAGAACGTGCTAAAAATCGCATATCGAGATTTTGGTAAATGAGCACGTTTTAAGGTCCCTAGAATCCAATTTTAACATTTTCACGATGATTTCTTTGTGTATGTCCGTATGTGTGTGTGTATGTATGTGTGGATCCTCGACTCTAACTCAAGTACTATCATTCAGAAAATTTTGAAACCTTGTATTTCGAACTTTTTCTATTATGAAAAGAACCCATTATATTTTGGTGTAAACCGGATAACAGGAAATGGCACTTTTCTTGAAGCTCAAAATAGTTTTTCTTCGAAAAATACTTTTTTATATTTTGCGTTAATAATGAAGTCATTACGATACGCAATTGCGTATCGTAATGACCTTCATTTCGATACGCAATTTTTTGTTATAGACGGTTGGTTCTAGATGACGTTTCTTTAACCCATTTTTATCTAATTTATTTTTAGTTAATTGACAATTCATTTTAATAATATAATGTCGATATTATTATTATTTTTTTTATTTAGCGAAGATCTTTACATGAAAATGTACAAATGGTTACAAATATAATCACAAATTGAATAAGTAAAAGGCGCAAAATATAAAAAATAGTATAAAGAACTCATTTTATAAGACTTTCTTTCGCATTTGTCAATTAGAAAACGAGCGTTAGCGAGCGTGCGAAAAACCCATGTCTTATAAAACACGTTCTTTAATATACTATTAAATGTTATTTTTTCAAGATTAGTGTTATTATAAAAATTAAAGACTATTAAATTTTCTACAGATTTGCATTAATACTTTTTTTTACATATATTATGGATATAGCTATAAAGCTATCTATAATTTAAATCCCGGAGCTTACTCTTTAAATAAACAAACTCCTTGGTTATGCAGGTATTCAAATATATGTAACTGACAGATACATGTCACTGTCAAAGAACTAATCATTTCAAATTAATAAAAGTAACGTTTTACAAAGAAAAAAGTAAATAGAACAATAGGAAAGGAAATCAATACAGTTTCCAGCATAAGTAAATATGTAGGTATGTATTTAGACTAATAAAAATTAAAGATTTGCAAAAAAGTTTAAGCTAATTCTCATTCTGGGATTAGTGAATTCTGTTTTATCCCGGTATTTAAAATTTAATCTTCATTTTATTAGCAAAAAAGGTAGTTACTTGGATTAGATTAGAATATATTTTAAGAAATAAACTACCAAAATCAGAGTAAAAAAGATTTTTTATATATTATATTGTCATTATTTTTATGTTAGGTACTTAATTTAAAAATATGAAGATACAATTACATAGAAATGTATAGTTCATGATTGATAGTGTTTAATAATTTTTGATTTTTTTAAAGCAAATTATTGGTGTCAAACTCAATTGACAATAATTCTGAAATGGACAGTATTTATTAATTTTACATAATTATGATGACATGACATTCATACCTTCTTTGTTTGAGGAAATATTTAGACGTTTATCTAATGTACCATTTGTTTTTACCTTCCGTCACCTTTAGGTAAGGAAGGTATTGTCTTTGGTCAAAAAATTCGATGATGAGTTTTTAATCAATAAGCACGTTTTAAGGTCCCTAGAATACGAATTTACTATTTTTACGATGATGTCTGTATGTGTGTGTGTGTGTGTGTGTGTGTGTGGATGTGTGTGTGGATGTGTGTGTGTGTGTGGATGTGTGTGTGTGTGTAACAAAATTTTCGTCTGCGATAACTCTAATACTACAGTTTCAAAAATTATAATTTCTTCATATACTTCTTCGTTACATCCATATGAAGAGCTGATTAGATTTTGGTTACAATTGGTCAACCGGAAGTACCATCATTTGAAGATTTTAACAGTTTTTCTTGAAAAAACTATGTTAAATATCATTTTTTCACATTTAATGTTATTATAAATATTAAAGAATATTTTATTCTCTATACGATTTGACTGCATTTTATACTTAATATTAAATGGATAAAGAGTTAAAAAATGATAAAGAAATTAAATTTCATAAAGTAGCTATAGCTATGAAAACAGCTACTATTTTAAGAAAATTCTGATTGAAAGATGTCAGTGTCAAGTGAAATTGACATAGTGTGTGTCTTATAATTTTACTGGAAATATAGGATCTTTTGCTTTCTGTATGGAATTTGTATAAAATACATACAACTGCTTTAAGGTAATGTACAAGAAATAATAATAATAAATCTTTTATTTCTGCAGATACATTACACTGTATATAGAAAATGTCACAAAATAATAATTTAAGACATAAATTTTCTGTATGAAATTTGCATAAAATACATGCAGCTGCCGGAAGGTAATGTACAAGAAATAGAATATTTAGCAAGGAACTTTCCGTATGAAATTTGTACAAAATACATAGAACTGACGGAAGGTAATGTGCTGGTCACATCAGATTTTTTATTTATGAATTTATTAAACAATTCCAACTGTCTAATACCACAATACTAATATTCGGTAAGAAGTAAAATTAAATTAAATTTAAATACAAATGTTTTTTCTTAATTCTTTGGCATTTCAAAATAATCAACATAGTTAAAAGAATTGCAAAAAAAATCAATATAGATTAGTGTATGACTTAAAAAAATCCCTTCTCCGTCACTGGTTATCGAAAAAAATCAGCATCGGCACACTACCTTCCCCAAGAAACCACCAAAGCATGAAGCTAATGTCCCATCAAGTCACGGGGTGTCTCCGCAATTGTCCCGAACAAAGGCTAAACGCCGTGAGTTACCGGCCTACCGCGATGTGCACAAAGCCATTATGCCCAAACGCAACATATTGACAGATCGGCCCGTGACTTTCCCGTCACAACACAATGTTTTATTGCGCTATTGTCCGCCTAAGATTCGGTTAGGAAGCTTTGAGGAGTTTGACACGGTAAATAGACAGAGGTTTTGAATTTGAAAGTTTGGGAAGATTTTTATTGTGGGGTATAAATATTTGAACAGATTTCTAAATATTGGGGTTTCGAAGGGAACGATTTTGTGGTAAATGTTGTGGTTGCCGGTCATCTTATTCTTCAGGAGATTTATAATGCGTATAAATTTTGATGTATTGACGTATAAATGTTCTTGCTACTCGGGTTTTGAATAAGCGACACGATTTTTTACAAATACGTTGTAAATCTTTTCAGCGATATGCAATTTCAGAATATAAATGCAAAACCAGTAGAACAGATTTAGAGTAATATCAAAATTAATTACCATAAATGTTACAATTTGTACAATACGAATATGAATTGGTTAAGTGTAAATTACAAATTATAAACTACTAAACTTAATGTAAAAATTTGATATGACCAGCACATAACCTTTCGCCAGATATTCTTTTTCTTTATATTCGTCATTTCTTCGCAAATTCCTTTTATATTCTTTTATACGTATATTTTGTTGCGTTGTTGATTTTTTGTATTTTCATAATAATGTATAAATATTTTTGACAGTGGCATACAATAGCTATTTGTGTATTAAGAGCGCAAAATGGGACATTGTCGATTGAGAGGTTGTTGACGCGCGACGCAGGAGCGCGGCATTCTCTTGAAATCGACAATGTCCATTTGCGCTCGAAACACACACAAGATTTTTTCTACAGTCGTCACAATGGGGTCCTGTACCATAACAAGAAATTATTTGTTTCAAGTACATTAAACTAGTGCAGTGGAAAAGTGGATGTCCATTGGAAGCGTTCACGTCAAACTTTTGCTGGTGGCAGCACAACTGTTCACGTACGTAACTCAAAAACGACGCACGGCGTCGCGACGCGAATCAGCGTTGGCGACTCGGGACACGCTCACAAGTCGACTTCCGAAGAGTAGATTTCAATTTCCCACGTAACTCAAAAACGACGTCCGGCGTCGCGACGCGGATCAGCGTTGGCGACTCGGGACACCCTCACAAGTCGACTTCCGAAGAGTAGATTTCAATTTCCCACGTAACTCAAAAACGACGCCCGGCGTCGGGACGCGAATCAGCGTTGGCGAGTCGGGACACGCTCACAAGTCGACTTCCGAAGAGTAAATTTCAATTTCCCATGTAACTCAAAAACGACGCCCGGCGTCGCGACGCGGATCAGCGTTGGCGACTCGGGACACGCTCACAAATCGACTTCCGAAGAGTAGATTTCAATTTCCCACGTAACTCAAAACGACATTTTATTTGGTTTTCATTAAGAATGTAGAAAAGTGACATTTCTCACCATTGTATAGTTAGAAATTTGGACAGCGAGCGTTTTTTCTACTTTGTCGCTCTAGAGCGGCAAAGTGACATTTTGCGTTGACAAATGAGAGCGCAAATGGCTACTTTGTATATAGACTGTAGAAAAATATTTTTGCCAGTGACATTTATGTGCCAATTACAAACATTTAAATTTCTTGCCTTGAAGTAGTTTAATCTGAGATTTATTACATCAAATTATTTTATATGCATTTCTTTGGGCCCTATTTTGTAACTCGGTGATTAAGTTTTAACCACTGGTTAAAAATTTTATCCAATAGTTGACAACTAAAAATCCATTTTTTTGCTATATGTCAACCTACTTGATTGGTTAAAAAATTTAACCAGTGGTTAAATATTATCCACTGAGATATAGAATAGGCTCCTTTATCTCTAAATGTATAGAAGATACAACAATGAATTTATATTTATAGAACAAAAATAAAGAATTTAACGTTCTTTAATATAAGTACATATTTACATAAAGTTTCGATAAATAATATTTAGATGATTTTTTTCTTGTAACTACTACTTCCGGTTGTCCAAATGTTACCAAAACTTAATCAACTCTTCCCATTATTGTTAGATTGAGGAATCCGTAGTTAAAAATGTCTTAAGTCTTATAGTACGCACACACACACACAAACGCACGCACGCACGCACGCACGCACGCACGCACGCTTGCACGCACACACACACACACACACACACACACACACACACACACTCACACACACACACACACACACACGCACGCACGCACGCAAAATCTGTCCTTGCCATACTTAAGTAAATTTTGTATAATAGCACAGATGGCACTAAGGGCATCAAATCGCCAATAATCAGTATATCATTTGATGCATTTGGTTTGACAAATGTCTGCTGTTTTATAATTGTTAATATTGGTAAACTTGTTTGAAAAAATATACCGAGTTACTAGTAAAGTTTGTTTCAAATAAACTGGTTGACATTTATTATTTATTTTATTTAAAGTTAAATGACTTTATGTAAAATGATTTTGTTCGAATGAAATTTTGTTAGGCAATTTAAACGATCGGGAAAAAAATAATATTAACATTTCAAAAGTGTATTAGGTATAAATTTCAAAACCATTAAACAATTGAGGAATTATCAAAAGAAAAAGTTTCTAGCTTCCTTTTAAGGTGCATTCACAAATGAAAATTAGGTTTATGGTTTTTGTTTAGGTTTAAGTAAGTCATTTATAAATGTAAGTTTAAATTACCTGAAATTGTCATTCGCTTGGCATTATTGGTTATATAATTAAGTTATGACAGTCTCCATGTTCTTTTCGCATTGGTTTAAAAAGCCGAATCCACCAAGTGGATACTAAATAAAGATGGGTGTATATATCTATATCATTTCAGACTCGCTCTCATTGGTGAAGTTTGTGACGTTAAACTAAATCATAAACCTAAAGTTTGGACCTTGCAATGTTTAGCTTTATGATTTGGATTTAGAGATCCTAAAATCTGAAGTGTGAATGAAGCCATTACATAATATGCGGCCAAAGTCTTTAAATCTAAAATATAATCCATAAATCTAAACCTAATTGTCGTTTGTGAATGCACCTTTAGAGATCATAAATTCTGAAGTTTGAATGAAGTCCTTACATAATATGCGGTCAAAGTCTTTAAATATAAAGTATAAACCATAAATCTAAACCTAATTTTCTTTTGCGAATGCACCTTCACTCTTGAAGATTTCTGCAACTTAATCCAGGATTATGTTTATACATAAGTACTAGAAAAATATAAATTGATGAGCAATTATTATACATATAATAATTAGATAATTTTATAGGATGTTGTCGAAATGCTCAAAATGTAAAATGTATCAGCTAGTGACTAAGATATATTTTGTGAGAACTAGTTTTACCAAACTTTTTTGCATCCTTGATAATAGATATTGCTGTATATCCTCAATTGAAAATATAGCTTCACTACCAATCATACAAGTAATACATATTTTAATTATTAAAAGGAAATATTTTCACAAGGTTGTGTTGTTGAGTAGTGTTTCTTAGAAACTAATTTTTTAATATTATTTTTATTGAATCTATTAAATAAAGTATTTACTTAATTGATCTATTTCATTATGGTCTTTGTATTATTACTTATTTATATGCATATACGTACACATTCACAATATATAAGTAAATAAACATTATCACAGTGGTGTGATACATTAATTATAGCTTTCAGGAAAGATAAAATAAAAACAAGTAATAACTTTATAAATATGATCACGCTATTTACTAATATTTTACAGTTGACAAGTCAATTTATAATTATACTCGTAATATGATTATTTTAACCTTTCATTTCAGACAAAAAATATTTTATGGAAATTTATTACAATATCTCTAAGCAACAAATGTATAAAAATTGCAATATCAAAAATTTAAAAAAAATCATAAAAAAAGTTCTGTCCCGTCATTTTAATGTAATTTTATATTAATAAAACATGTCATTGTCTATGCGTAGACAGTGATGTTATTTACGTGATTAAAATTTATATATTGTCTCTATGCCCATGTAGACTATAATTATTTTATATTATTTTGCTTATAAAGGCTCAATAATTATTACTATTACTGGTTAGTTTACAAGGTATATATGAATGAGTCGTTGAAAGTAGTGTACTATGCGCTTTTATTGAAATAGAGAAGTGATGTATTTTACGTAAAACCCAATAGATGTCACTAGTTGTTTGAATGGGAACCACCAGTTCCGTTGGGTTACTAATTATACTATTCTGGCAAAAACTGGCATTGTATGCTAATGTAATCGGTATTGATAACACTTTTAAAAAATCTGATGTGGCCAGCACATTACCTTCCGTCAGTTTTATAAATTTTGTACAAATTCCACACAGAGTTTCTTGCAAAAGATTCCACATTTCCAGTACATTACTTTCAGTTATTTCTATGTACTTTGTTTCTTGTAAAAGATTATATATATATATATATATATATATATATATATATATATATATATATATATTATAACACAAACTATACCAATTGCATTTGCCACTGACATTTGTCAATCAGAAATTTCTTAATACAGTAAATGTTTCCATTGTTATTATAGCACAGCTTTATAATTTTTACTTCCTTGTACCTAGTAAAAGAAGTATTGTAATCGTGAAAAATTTCGGTTTTCAGATTTCAGCAGAAATATCTATTTTGACCATCCCTGAATCCATTTTGACTAATTTCGTCGTGACGTCTGGACGTACGAACGTATCTCGCATAACTCAAAAACGGTAAACCGTAGAAAGTTGAAATTTTGTATATACCACTGCTCTAACATCTAATTGTGCACCTCCCTTTTTGGTCATTAGAAAATTTCCAGAAGTAGTACTTTACTTGAAGCATATAATAGATTTTAATGAAAAATTATAGTAAATATAATCCAAAACTTTTCAAATTTGCTACTTTTATATCAATGAGAATAATATTATAGATTTTGTTTAAAATAGGCTAACCGGAATTGATATATTACCTGAAATTGTTAACAGTTTTTCTTGAATTTAAATTCAGAAAATTAAATTCTGCGTCTAGCATATCAAGTATTACTAAATTAGCCCTTTGTATAAGCGAGATATGTAAATTTAAAAATTATATACTTTTTGGTTATTATAATAGCTTGCTATGTATTAGAACAAAAAATAATTAAAAAATTAATGTCAAATTATGTCAAATACGTGCAATTTTATAATTGGATCTATATTTCATGTTGCGTACAAGGAAGTCGCGTGGTGTCCACATCAGATTTTTTTAACTCTATATCCATTAAATATGAAGTATAAAATGTAATTAAATCGTATAGAGAATAAAATATTCTTTTAATATTTATAATAATATTAAATGTGAAAAAATGATATTCAACAGCGTTTTTTAAGAAAAACTGTTAATATCTTCAAATTCAGGTACTTCCGGTAAATCAAAATCTAATCAGCTCTTTATATGGATGTAAAGAAAAGGAATACGCAAAATTATAATTTTTGGAAAGGTGGTATTGGAGTTATGCGATCCGAAAGAATCGTCACATACACATACATACATACATACAAACATACATCCATCCATCATACATACACAGAGACATGATCGTAAAAATAGTAAAATCGTATTCTAGGTACACTAAAACGTGTTTATTCATTAAAAACTCATAATCGAATTTTTTGACCAAAAACAATACCTTCCTTACCTGCGATTTAAAGTAAAATTTAATTTTTTTAACTTATCGTTCGCTTTTCTACCTCTTATTTTAATTACTGACTTTCACTAAAAGTGTTAGGTTATGTAAGAAATCAGATGTTTTTTCGCTAAATCTTTCTACGCATATGCAATATATACAAATTTTACATAGTTTATATTTTCTACGCATTGTCTACATTTAACATTCTTTATATTTTTTACGCTTTGTTTACGCATGTAAGTAATCTATCATAGATTATGCGTAGATGCACAACCCAGTTACCAATATGAGTTTGTTAACTTGGAGTAGCATATTATAATGTTGCAACATATTTTTTTTTTTACCTTCCGTCACCTTTAGGAAGGTATTGTCTTTGGTCAAAAAATTCGATGATGAGTTTTTAATCAATAAGCACGTTTTAGGGTCCCTAGAATGCGAATTTACTATTTTTACGATGATGTCTGTATGTGTGTATGTGTGGATGTGTGTGTGTGTGGATGTGTGTGTGTGTGTGTGTGTGTGTGTGTGTGTGTGTGTGTGTAACAAAATTTTCGTCTGCGATAACTCTAATACTACAGTTACAAAAATTATAATTTTTTCGTGTACTTCTTCGTTACATCCATATGAAGAGCTGATTAGATTTTGGTTACAATTGGTCAACCGGAAGTACCATCATTTGAAGATTTTAACAGTTTTTCTTGAAGAAACTATGTTAAATATAATTTTTTCACATTTGATGTTATTATAAATATTAAAGAATATTTTATTCTCTATACGATTTGACTGCATATTATACTTAATATTAAATGGATATAGAGTTAAAAAATTATAAAGAAATTAAATTTCATAAAGTAGCCATAGCTATGGAAACAGCTACTATATTAAGAAAATTCTGATTGAAAGATGTCAGTGTCAAGTGAAATTGACATAGTGTGTTTTGTCTTATAATTTTTACTGGAAATATAGGATCTTTTGCTTTCTGTATGGAATTTGTATAAAATACATACACCTGCTTTAAGGTAATGTACAAGAAATAATAATAATAATAATAAATCTTTTATTTCTGCAGATACATTACACTGTATCTAGAAAACGTCACAAAATAATAATTTTCTGTATGAAACTTGCATAAAATACATGCAACTGCGGGAAGGTAATGTACAAGAAACAGAATATTTAATTTAGCAAGGAACCTTCAGTATGAATTTTGTACAAAATACATAGAACTGACGGAAGGTAATGTGCTGGCCACATCAGATTTTTTTTAAATGCAATAAAGTACTCTATAGAATCTTTTAAATGTGACTAAACCTAATCAGTAAATTTTTATACCAGAAAGAATGGGCGATAACAAGCCATTTCATCTTGACACTGATAATTTAAATTATTGAAATTCGTAGAAAAACGTGTACTCTTTTTTGTATTTGATATTACTCATCCATATTTTATAACCCGAACAAATTCGGCAAAGCCTTGGGCAAAACACTCCTTTCATGTTGAAAAGGATTGAACACAACCGCAGTCCATATTTGAATAAGCCAAATTCTTAATTTCCCATTCTTCTAGCTAAGCCTCTTATCTGTTAGATTGCATATATTCGATGTGCACGGTTGAGATATGCTATATGGGTTACCTCCGACATTCCGAATCCGAACGGTTCCGGAAGTTGCATTCAGAGACGCAAGTCACACAAAACCACAGGGGTACAATCGGACCGCGTGTCACGATCAATCACACAACAAATACCTAATCAAATATTAAAAATACGGCTAATCTCCCAACAAAAAAAAAAGAATAAGGAAAGAATGAAATAAGCAGCGGAGGCACGTGGAAGATGGGCTCATGAGCTTCACATGAGAAATAAGTCCCAAACATTGGAAGAATAAGACAAAAATTAACAAAATATATTAAATTGTAATATATACTAGCTGTACCGCTTGCAAATATTTGTAACAAACAATATTATGGGGCAATTGACTCTATATATTCAATGTTTGGTAATCTTCTTCACTGTTTTTTAACCACCGCTGATTGTTAATTCGTTGTCATTAAAAAATATATTATTGTTGTAATCAATGCAATTAATTTGTGTTTTCAAATTCAATCATACCAAGTAATAAAGAGAGTTTTTATTCATTATTGTAATCTACGAGGAAACAATGTGTTTTAAATTTTAAATTTAACATCTTTATTCGTTTTACCAATATGTTTCATCCAACAAATCCTTACATACTTTATCTAGTGTCTAAAAGCGGGAGAATAGCAAACATCCACTGGTTGATTATAATAATTCCTTTTGTACCTAATGGATTCGTTATTTACAGTAAATTTACGTCTGTTTCTTGTCTAGTTTTAAATCTGTAATAATACTGAAGGGACATATATATTATATATATATATATATATATATATATATATATATATATATATATATATATATATATATATATATATATATATATATATATATATATATATATATATATATATATATGTCCGATTTTATCGTCCACGATAACTTTTATAATAAACTTCCAAATATTTATATTTTCCGTGTTTAAGTTTTCTGCATTCATATAGAGTTGATTAGATTTTGGGTACAAATGGATAACCGGAAGTGACGGTCTACTTGAAGCCATTAAAATATAATCCAAAACTTTTCAAATTTGCTATTTAAATTTTTCATGAGAACGACACGTTAAATTTCTTCTAAAATTGATAAACCGGAAGTGATACTTTTCTTCAAGCTCTGATCAGATTTTCGTGAAAAATATATTATGATATACTTCAAAACTTGTCAAATTTAGTATTTAAGACTTTTATATGAAGAAGAACAACATATTAAATTTTGGCTAAAATTGATAATCCGGAAATGATACTTTACTTGAAGTTCTCAACAAATTTTTATGAACCATATATTATGATATATTCCAAAACTTTTCAAATTTGGTATTTAAGATTTTTATATTAATGACAACGACACGTTAAATTTCTTCTAAAATTGATAAACCGGAAGTGATACTTTACTTCAAGCTCTGAACAGATTTTCGTGAAAAATATAAAAGGATATATTCCAAAACTTGTCAAATTTAGTATTTAAGACTTTTATATAAAGGGAAGTAACATATTAGATTTTGAATAAAATTGATAAACCGGAAGTAATATTTTTTTTGAAGCTCTGAACAGATTTTCGTTAAAAATAATAAATTGATACAATCCAAAACTTTTCAAATTTCGTATTACCTAAAGATTTTTATATTAATGAGAACGACATACTAGATGTTTTCTGAAATAGATTAACTACTTTACAGGAAGCTAAAAACAGATTTTTTGAAAAATTATGTTAAAACATGAGTCAAAACTTCTCAAATTTGGTATTTAAAACTCGTGTATAATTTGAAACAACATTAGATTTTGATTATACCTATATGATAAACCGGAAGTGGTACTTAATTTGAAGCTATTAACAGATTTTCGAGGAAAAACATTATAAAATATAATCCAAAATTTGGTATTACAGACTTTTCTGTTTATTGGAACAACAAATTTATGTTTACAAACGATCAACTGGAAATGATACTTTATTTAAAGCTCATTGCTATTTCAAACATGGAATTGACGGGAGGTCATTTGTTGGCAACATCATATTTTTTATATTTTGTAACTGTGAAGGACAATATCTTATTTTTGCCATTGTACGATAACTATTTTTTACAAGACCAGAGGTATTTTTCGGATCGCTATTAATTTGCTTTACATTTGATAACCTTTTCTGTTCATATCGTTGTCGCTGACTAAATTATATACGTCTAAAGCATTGTGCAGTCTCTGCCATATTTAACTGTTGCTTTTAAATTTTCTCCTTTTATTTTTCACTAGGATTTTTAGGAATTAGGAACGCCAGTTATACGAATCAGTTAGTAATTAAAAAGTTTTAAGAAACAGAGTATTATACAAATTTTAAAGCAATTAAACAAGTAACAGACTTCAGATTCACGTTAATATTCTGTTTGATTTGCAATAATTTCTTATACGACAAAATGAGCATTATTTTTTAAATGAAAAATTGTACTGTACCTTCCTGTTTTCTACCTCGTGTAACGTGTCTTACTAATCCACCCCCCGTAGTGAGAATACCGTAGCAGACGCCAGCAATGCTGACGCTGATGCTGATCCGATCTTCGCGACACACGGATTAGCGGCGAAGCAGGAATCAATCACGCCACCTCGCCCGAACCGTCACCTTACCAGCCTGATTGGACCCGCCAAATCTTCGGATTACACTATGCTAATTAGCCACCAGGGTGCAAGACAATAGAAGAAGATGAAGATGAAAAGATGGGAAGATTGAAGATGAGAGTTCATATTGTTTATATAAATTGATATCAATAATAATAATAATAATAATAATAATAATAATAATAATAATAATATTAATAATAATAATAATAATAATAATAATAATAATAATAATAATAATAATAATATTAATAATAATAATAATAATAATAATAATAATATTAATAATAATAATAATATTAATAATAATAATAATAATAATAATAATAATAATAATAATAATAATAATATTAATAATAATAATAATAATAATAACAATATTAATAATAATAATAATAATAATAATAATATTAATAATAATAATAATAATAATAATAATATTAATAATAATAATAATAATAATAATATTAATAATAATAATAATAATAATATTAATAATAATAATAATAATAGTAATAATAATAATAATAATAATAATAATAATAATAATAATAATAATAATAATAATAATAATAATAATAAAAATAATAATAATAATAATAATAATAATAATAATAATAATAATAATAATAATAATAGTTTATTCAAGCATTACACATTACAGTTTCAGCCAGGTCATAAAATACAGAGAAAAATATATATAAAAAAAGGCAGATACCTACATATGAAAAGACATATATTCATTTATGCTGTAAAAAGCATTATTTAACAACAATCTTTTAACAGATAATTTAAATTGTTTGACATTTAATGTTTTTATATTCTCGGGTAATTTATTAAATAATTGTATTCCGATAAAATTGGAAGATAATTCTGATTTCTTCAATCTAATTTTAGGTAGTAAAAGTTTGTTGTTATTTCGAGTATAATGAGTATGTACAGTGTTAATTTCTTTATAATCATGGTAACATTTTTTTACGTACACTAAGTTTTCAAAAATACAGCAACAAGGGAAAGTTAATATTTGATGTTGAATAACAGTTTCTCTACAGTGTTCATTAAAATTTAAATTGAACATTATTCTCAATGCCTTTTTTTGTATTATAAAGATCGTTTGGTTTGCAGGACTATTTCCCCATAACAAAATACCATATATCATTTTAGAATGAAAAGTACTGAAGTATAAAGTTCGTAAAATATGTAGGCTAACACTTGTTTTCATACTCTTAAGTAAGTAAAGTACTTTGCTTAATTCTTTACCAAGGAGTTCAATGTTTTCACGCCAATCTAATTTGTATTGTATAGTTAATCCAAGCAGCTTAACTTTGGGTGAGCCAAAGGTATGAGATTCCTTTTTCAAGGTAAACATAATGTCTTGATTTTTGTCTTCATTGACTGTTAATTTGTTAGAAGCAAACCATTCATTGGCTAACTTAATGGAATCGTTATTTTTAATAAGTAGTGACTCTGTATTATTACAAGTATTTACTATAGTAGTATCATCTGCGTAAAGAATACTTTCCGCATTTTTTAAAGTATATGATAAGTCATTTATATATATTAAGAATAATGTTGGTCCTAAATGAGAACCGTGAAGAACTCCATATTTATTTATTTTACTGGCGCTGTGTGATCCCTTGTAAACTACTACTTGTTGCCTGTTATCTAAGTAATTCTCTAGAAGTTTTAAAGGTATGCCTCTAATTCCGTAGTATTGTAGTTTGCTTAGTAATATCTCATGAAATACGCAATCGAATGCCTTACTAAGATCACATAATGTTGCTGAAACTGAATTATTATTTTCAAAATTATTTAGTACAAAGTTATTAAGGTGTAATAAAGCATTAGTCGTACACTTATTATTCCTAAATCCATATTGATTTTGGTGAAAAAATTGATTGTGTTCAAAATAATATACAATTCGTTTATTTATTAAAATATTAAAACTTCAAATATCAAATGTATATATAAGTAACTAATTGGAAAGCGATCCATTGGCATGTCACAAAATGTTTTTCTACAACCACGAGTCCGACATATCAGTTCTTTATACTCATTCATTCGCTTATTATTATAACCATGATTCAATATACTTGCTACTCATTTCAGAATTATAGTCAGTTGAGTTTGAAACACAATAACTTGCTTAAAAAATCTGATGTGGCCAACACATAACCTCCCGCTGAGTAATTTACACACACACACACACACACACACACACACACACACATACACGCACGCACACATACACATACACACAGACATCATCGTGAAAATGTTAAAATTGGATTCTAGGGACCTTAAAACGTGATCATTTACCTAAATCTCGACATGAGATTTTTAGCACGATCTCTATACCTCCCTTACCAAGGGTAGCGGGAGATCGTGAAAATGTTAAATTTGGATTCTAGGGAACTGAAAATATGGTCATTTACCAAAATCTCGATATGCGATTTTTTGCACGATCCCTATATACCTCCCTTACCAAGGGTAGCGGGAGGTAAAAATAAAAAAAATATATGAAACACTTTTTCTATTATAATTGTACGTAATTATACATATTTTTATATAAATTAATTATACAATATATACAAATTTTGATGACGTAAACTACATCATTGTGTATGCGTAGACAATGATATAATGGCATAGACGTAGACAATATACATATAAAATTTTTGATTTTACATGGCATGGATTACAGGCACATTCCTGTTTACAAATGACTAAAAGATGATAACAGAACATAACATGACGTCTTCTAATGATTTTAATGATCACTACGGCCTTTCGCCATTTAGAGTTCGAGTCACAAAAAAGAATAATCTAATCCTTATTTTTGGATTAGCGAATTTTACTCTAATATTGGCAGTTTATTTCTTGAAATATAGTCTAATCTTATCCAAGTAACTTCCTTTTTCGATAATAAAATGAAGATTAAATTTTAAATACCGGGATAGAATAGAATTCACTAATCCAAAAATGAGGATTAACTTTTTTGCGAATCGGTAATTTTTATTAATGTAAATACATACCTACATATTTAGTTATGCTGGAAACTGTATTCCTTTTCTATTGTTCTATTTACTTTTTTCTTTTTAAAACGTTACTATTATTAATTTGAAATGATTAGTTCTTTGACAGTGACATTTACCTGTCGGTTACATACATTTGAATAACTGAATAACCAAGGAGTTTTGTTTGTTTGAAGCGTAAGCTCCGGGATTCAAATTATAGATAATTTTATAAATTTATCCATAAAATATGTAGAAAAAGTAATAATACAAACATATAGAAAATTTAATAATCTTCAAATTTTATAACATTATTCTCGAAGAAAACGTATTTTGAGCTTCAAGTAAAGTGCCATTTCCGGTTATCCGATTTACACCAAAATCTAATGGGCTCTTTCCATAAAAGAAAAAGGTCGAAATACAAGGTTTCAAAATTTTCTGAATGATAGTATTTGAGTTAGAGTGGAGGATCCACACACACATAAACACAGAGACCGTTAGTATGAACAACTGATTAAGGGTGATTATCGAGCATTTGACTAGCATTGTTTTATCTCTGTCATTCGTTTATGGATCCTTTTAGAGGAAAATACTTCAAATAATAGTTATAAAAAAATTAATTGCCCGCATCTTTTATTTGAAGAATTTTTCTCTAAAATAATCTCTAAACGATTGACAGAGATAAAACAATGCTAGTCAAATGCTCGCTAATCACCCTTAATCACCGTTCATACTAGCGACCAGAGACATCAACGTGAAATGTTAAAATTGGATTCTATAGGGACCTTAAAACGTGGTAATTTATCAAAATCTCTATATGCGATTTTTAGCACGATCCCTATACCTCCCTTACCAAGGGTAGCGGGAGGTAAAAATAAATTGTTATGTAGATAACCTCAAATTTTTGCATTTTAGTGCGAATGCGAATAAATGTTTAAAATAAATGGAAGGATATTACATTTACTTTATTCTCAGATATAGCGGAGCAGATGACTGACAAGTGCTGCCATCTACAACTTTTGAAATCTTTTCTAACAAACTTTCGGTTTCACCTTGTAAGGACTCCGCATGCTAATTGTGCGAAACGAAAACAATGAATAAATGAATATAAATGCCATATTTTAATGTGTCTGCAAACTTGATTAATTTATATTCTATAATTTTAAATACAATTTTTACGCACAAAAGTTTAAAACTTTATATTTCATTTGTCTGGCCAAAAACAGTAAGCAAATTTTGAAAATGATAAACTTAGTGAAGGAAAAAACATATTCAAATTTTGTTAGTATAAGTTTCAAATTTCAAGGATTACATTTGCAGACAACAGGCATTAGTATGAAGTGCGAACAGCTGGAAAGCAATCGAGTATTATTGAATTTATTACATTCAAATTTTAATGTAATATGAATTATATAATCTTACAAATGTTACTATGGCTTTAACTTATTGATTTCAAAGTGTTAATTTTGCAACGAAAAATAAAATATATAAAATTAGTATTTCATTTTTTTCTTTCATTTGAATAAGCACTTACTTTTATTTCATTCTTGTTACTATTGTAATGTTTTTATTTATTTAATGTTGATTTAAATGGATCACCTTACTTCGTGGATTTATTCTAGTATTTTATTGTGAAAACTTCACGAATAAGTCCATCCACCAAACAGTAGAAGTAAATAGTGTTTTACTATATTTTTACCTTCAGTCACCTTTAGGTAAAGAAGGTATTGTCTTTGGTCAAAAAATTCGATGATGAGTTTTTACTTAATAAGCACGTTTTAGGGTCCCTAGAATACGATTTTATTATTTTTACGATGATGTCTGTATGTGTGTATGTAACAAAAATTTCATCTGCTACCTATAACTCTAATACTACAATTTCAAAAATTATAATTCTTTCATATTCTTCTTCGTTACATCCATATGAAAATCTGATTAGATTTTGGTTACAATTGGTCAACCGGAAGTACCCTCATTTGAAGATTTTAACAGTTTTTCTTGAAAATACGATGTTAAATATCATTTTTTCACATTTAATGTTATAAATATTAAAGAATATTTTATTCTTTATACAATTTGATTGCATTTTATACTTAATATTAAATGGATATAGAGTTAAAAAATTATAAAGAAATTTAATTTTATAAAGTAGCCAGCTATGGAAACAGCTATTATATTAAGAAAATTCTGATTGAAAGATGTCAGTGCAATTGACATGTGTGTTTGTGTTTTAATTTTCCTGGAAATATAGGATATTTTGGTAGAAAAATACACACACCTGCCGGAAGGTAATGTACAAGAAATATAATCTTTAGCAAGGAACTTTCTGTAAGAAATTTGTACAAAATACATAGAACTGACGGAAGGTAATCAGATTTTTTTAAAAGTGAAGAGTAAAAAAATATCTGGTTACATGTTTTTTTTTACACGTTTGCACTTAATGTCATTTGGGATATTAAATAATACACCACTTCTTATTCTTGTTGCAAAAATTAACAATACAATATACCACCTACATCTACATTGTGAAAAAAATATATAGCAAGTGCTCATTCGTTTACCATTTACCATTTTGATACTCTAATAATAATGAATTATTTTTTAGTGGAAAGATTAAAAAAATTCTGTTAAATATTAAAATCTATTCACACATATACGAGCCCAAACTCAAAATAGTTCGGCCAGTTATCAAATTCACATAATAAATTATAAAACCTATGCAAATGGAGAGAAATTTCTGGAAATTTTTATCGACTAGTTTAAAATCTATATAACTGAATTTGTAATTCAAGTATTCCGACAATATTTGGTTACATCGCCTTTATTGGTAATACAAGCTTTAATTCTATTAGGCTTTGTATCCCTAAGCCCTGCACATTTTACTGTGAGTATTGTCCCATATATCTTGATTTTGCAAGATAGATTTCATTGTACGCAATGGATTTTTATGAATAGTGCCGGCACGAGACTCATTTATTACAATTTTGTTTAGGTAAATTATATAGGTACAAAAATTGAAAAAGAGGCGATTTGTGTCCATAATTCGCGAACAATCACAGAATCTTAATCTGAATGAAATTTTTTGAAAATATTTTGGATATATTTAAAACACAGAGATTTTTTTCTTTTGGGTTCTACAGAGTCGCTTTATTTTTGTCTAGTACCATATACAGGATTAGTCACGGGAGAGTTACTTTCAAAGTCCGTTTGTTTGCAACCCGAAATACTACTTACAACAGCGTCTAGATTCCTCTCTTAAAAGAATAGAATATTTAATTCACGATTGCTTTGCCAGTCTAGTGATGGTTCTGTCATTTTGATATTAAACAATTAAATATGGTATGTTGTCTTGTCATTAGTATTTTGGGTTGCAAACAAACGGACTTTCAAAATAACTCTTCCGCGACTAACCTGTATATAGGCAAAGAAAAAATATTTCTCAGTGTAGGTATAAGTCTCGGTATAAATACTTTTCGTTATTTTGCAATTCAGAAAATCTAATTTAACACTTTAACGGTTCATCCTAGGTAAAAAAATATAAGAATCTTGTTTTGTATAAAATTTCGATACGGATCACCGTTTACAAGAAAAATGTGAAAAACCAGAATATGTCGCCTTTTTCCAAATTGGGGCTGTCGCGTCCAGTGTATTTTTCTGTACAGGATTCCGTATAAAAGCTTTTGTTGCAATTTTTTTTTTATGTTGGGGGTATTTCTCAGTAGATTTCCTGAACAACAATTACTTCTTCAGTATTTGATATGACAATGTTTTTAATTGATATAATCGCCAACGAATTTAACTTTTCTTCTTTCCTAGTATGACGTAAAAAAATATAAGTTTGCTGCAACTGGAATTGTCAGCGTTATGATTAAAGCTACACACTGGA